>JAZBGY010001061.1:0-30360 GCA_037414755.1 Lydus trimaculatus | reverse complement strand
TAAGTTGAAGTGAGATGGAGAGGACTAGCATCAACCAGTCTTACGACTTTGAAATAAGTTGAAGTGAGATGGAGAGGAAACACGCGGTCAGAGGGTGTTTCTCTCGATCTCACTTTAACTTATTTAAAATCCATAGGACTAGTTAATGCTTGTTTTTTCCCTATGAGCCTACTCTTGAAAATCTTACTTAATTCATCTAGGAACATAGGAGAAACTACAAGAATCGAAACAGTCTTATAGCCTTCGTCTGGATTGACTGAAAAGGGGTAGCTCAGAGTAGTAGTAGCAGCACAGTGAGAGAGACACCAAAAAAAATTGTTATCAGAGAACTCATCCAATTTTGAATTTTTGGCGCCTTACAAATTTGTGTTACTGCTTTTAAAATTGTAGTCGTCACCTCCCAAATTTTGCCGTCCTAGGCCCGGGCCTAAGCCAAAATTCTTCGCTGCCAGTAGGAAATGATAAATTTTAGAAAATGAAAAATAATTGAATGCAAAGTTAGCTCTGTTACGTATTAAGTGCAAAGAAAAGCTGTCAATTTCGGTTGTAATTTGGCAAAGTTTTGGAAAATACAGAAAAAATACTACTACTGTCCGTTATATTGAAACAGACTTCAAAATAGTCAACTCAAGCTGAATAGCTCACTATTATAGACCTAATGCTTATATAATGCTTATAACGCAATTTAGCAATTTGTCTCAATATAACGGACAGTCTTTCTATCGTCTAAATATCGAATTATCACTTTTTAAGACTTAATTTTCTTTTAAATCGCTTAGAACCGGTCCTGATTTGAATCTAATAAAAAATAATATACAGACAATAGTGTCGATAAAAACAAAATTGTACGATGGTCAAGTATAGATGGTATTGGTAAAGAGCTAAATCATCATCATATAAACACTCACACATACAGAATTTCAAGTAGTTGCGTGTGTATTATCGTAGACAATCGATTTTAATTAAAATTTTACGATTGATTGCCGTGTTACTTGTCACAATCAGGTGACAACCAACTATAGAGAGACCATATTATATCATTGATAATATTGTGATTGATAACACATTGGTACTATCCATTATTTTTTTTTTTTTGGTTCTACAGAAGAAGAAAAACGAATAATGTTAGTTAATTTATGGAAAAACAAAAGAAAAATCGGTGGAAATTCGTTGGTTTTTTTTTTGTGAATTAATTAGAATTTTCCTCCAGACTGGAAAAGTGGGAAATTGAATAGAATAAGTCAAGTATTATAATATATATGAGAGAAGGGGGTGAATATTAATTGAAAGAGTCCGTATATGGTCTTGAATTGATCACGTCGATTGCCCACCCCTATACAGCATTACCATTTTCTCTTGTTGTTGTTGTTCTTTCAGAAGACAGATTTTGGAAATCTTTAGTCATTGGTTAAGTTTTATAGAAAACAAAACTCTGACACCGTTGGGATTTAATGCCATTTGCCCTTCTACTACAATAACTTTGATATTTGCCGTTTAAATGTCAATTGCTTTTATACATTTTTTGAGGGGTAGGTACTGTTTGTACAAAAAAAAATATATTCGACGGTATTGATTACGTTTACATAGTAGTCGTCCGATTGTCACCAATCGATAGGTGTAAACACAATTAAATCTATTGTTTTTAATAATTATTTTCAAACGTGAGAGAATGAAGTAGCAGAAGAATGTGACTGTTGAAGGATTAAGGGTTGATTTAGGAATTGTGAAGAACGGCAGAGAGGGTGTATATAGAATTGAAAGAGAGGACTACTTAAAACTCGAGTAGGCTTCCCGGTGATGAGAAGTGTCGTCTCAACTAAGCACTCTGTGTTTTGTGTTGTGTTGTTTGATGATCTGTAGTGACGTCATAGTATTGTAAAACCACCCTCCCTAATATTATTGTTCAAATGGAAATTAACAAAAATTATTATTGATTTTTATGAACAATCATCATCCATGTAACACACTATAGCATTTGGTATTTATTTTTGGAATTTATCTATCTTTAGGGGTGATAGGAGAATCTTTAAGGGTAGATAACCAAAGCACTTTACATAAAACCACAAGGCACTTAGTTATGGTTTTTGTAATATTAATGACAGATTTCAATCAATCTAAATTTAAGATATTTCTAAAAGGGTGGCTAATTTAATTTAATATAACATACATACAATCTTAGATGGCGCTGCTGTTTAATTTGTATGAAATAATCTGCAAAAATGGACATACGTTCTCACGTTCTCTATTAACACAGTAATGAGTTTTATTATAAAATTAAACAGCACCATCATCATCAGACATAGTTTGATTAACAACCATCTCGCTTCTTGTTCTAATTTGATTAAAATTCAATTTCTTGTCGTTATTCAATTGTAAATAACTACTTACCTCCAAGTTAGATTCGTATAAGGCCATTTCGGTCCATGTACAGCATAACGTCGTCTACGACGGCGTCGTTGATGATGATGATGATTCCAAAATTGCCTACTATCAAATTTCTCTGAATTGATATCCGGTAATCCACAACGTGGTGTTTTCAATAATTTAACAGTACGATCATCTAAACGCCCCGTAGCGGGAATACCGGCAAATGATTGCATGTCTTTGATTGCATCATGTATAGAATTCTCTGTACGTAAAGCGAACTCGCCATCTGGTGTTGGTGGTAAATAACCAAAATTCATCAAGTAATGTTGCTGTAATTTTGAAAAGAAAAACAAACGATTGATAACATTCCAAAAAAAAAAGGATAATGATAAGTGGGACTATGAATGTTACCACCCACCCACAATCACATACAGGAAGTGCAAATTATTGTTTTTTATTGTTTCGTTTACAGTCTCTTTATCCTGCTTTGTTTTAAAAAAATTTTCGTTGTTGTTATTTTTGTTTTTGCGCTATGACTGGAACTTGACCAAGGTTAATTTATTATTACAAAGCAACAAATATTTTAATTTTATATTTTCGAACAATGCCAACAAACTCTGGTCTTTATTTATTGTTTGATTTAAACAAAAAAAAATAAATTTATTATTGAAAATTGATCCGTTTTGAAAAAAAATTTATCAATAAATAGAGAGCAATCGGGATGTGAGCTTTAGGTCATCAATTATCGCATCATATTTATTAAGACTTCATTGTTGTAATAGAACACTTTATTTGTTTTTTCTATTCATTTTTTTTTTTTAAAAAAAAACAAAAACCAGACAATTGTGGCATAATATAGAAATTTTCGAAATTGTGACCGGAAATGCCATCACGTCTGGGCGCCATCCTGAACCGTTGCCAATACAGTTATAATTTCGGACATTTGCATTTCTCTACTTTTATTACACAAAAAAAAACAAAATTATAAAATATACAGGTTTACCTCGATTTCTTATTATTATTATTATGGAAAATGTGTTAAATATCAAAATTTGGCAATTACAAAATTTCGAAAATTCCAGTGCCACCCACCCTTTCTTAACAGACAACTATCAAAACAAAGGATCATTTCATTTTTGCTGTTTTGCTAAGAATAATTTTTTATCAATGTTTGTGGTAATAATTTGGCAAAGCGTTAATTTTTGTGTGCATTCTCTAATATGTAAATATAATATTTCTGTATAATTAGCAAATATTTAAACAAAATTTGAAATTATAAACATCTGCTCTAGACATTATTTTGTTTGTTTCAAAAAAAAATATACAGCACGCCCCAACAGACTCGACCCTACAATAATTGTTTTTGACAACACTGATTATTACCGAAATCATATAGCCGTCTAGACCTGGATTTTAATTCATTTCAATCTAAACAATTGGCTTATTCGAAAAATAAAAAAAACAAATAAAAAAATTTGTTAATAAACAGGTTGTTTATTGTTAACAAAACAATAGCCCTATTTAGTTTGAAAATTTCCATCGCCTACTTAGTTTTACTATTTGTTCATTTTAATGAACAAACCTGAAAGTTAAATTTAACTGAGCAATAAACCGATAATCAATCCATTATGGCGCGCAGATGATTTATTATTGATTAAGAACGTGTTGGATTTGTTTTGTTTTGTTTTTTGTGGATTTTTTATGGAATTATAAGTAAACCAGTTCTCTTGACCAACCATAAATTTTTTTTAGTTAATCTTTAACTGGTCCAAATTATAATTTATCTAAACAAGTAGATTTATAAGACGTTAAGAAAAAGCAGCAATAGCATTGTGATTCATTAAGAGGCACGAATTTTATAGTGGTCCAAATTTGATTCGAACACCAACATACTACAGCTTTGACTTACAAATAGTAACAGTGTATTGTATCACGTGTAGGAAAAGCAATAGTCAAATAGCGCCCATTCTGATTTAAATAATCATTTGATGCTTCGTTGTCGGCTAACCGTTGAAGTGTCGGATACATAGGCAGTGTTCGTTGGCGTCTTTAAAAGTGACACATGCGCCTTGGAGACCTACTGCACATGTGCACATCATTAAATTTAACAATTTTTTCAATTTCTAGTGATATAAGTCTCCAAGGTGCATGCCTTACTATTAAAGACGACAACGAACACCACCAACTTTTCCTATTTCAAATGATATGCGCATGCGCAGTAAGTATCCAATGCGCACGTCTCACTATTAAAGACGACAACGAACACGTCCTATATGTGGGACTACCAGACTTAGCCCACAGCGACCACCCCCATCCTACATCCTACCGTGTTGGTTCGTAAGTGGCGAAATCGTTTCTTAAAAGTCCTACAAACGGTAGAAGCTCACCTGCTGAGTCTAAAGGTCCTACAGGAGGCTACTGTAGTCCCACAGATTGGATAGTGAATGCATAACTTTAACACTGCGAGAAAACATAAGGAGGTCTGATTGGGACAGCTAGTTGAAGCATGAGTGATCGCACACATTCGACTGTAGTCTTCCTACAACTTAATTCTATAGATTGGAATGGTTCACAGTCGACTCCCTTCCAGCTTACGTTCGAGTTTTCTTAGCAGGTCTTAGGAAAATATTAAGAAAGTAGTCTATAAGTGGACATAATAAATTTTCTGTCACCACCATTATTGAAGTACTAAAAATCACGCAAATACCAAGCTATTTTTCCTTAGTTTGCAAAAATTTCTAACAAAATTAATTAAAAAAAAAATGCGTTATTTATAGTAAATCTTGCACAAAAACGTTAGTTATAATAATCGTGAACGATTTAAACAATTCAAGGGCGCCTTTTTTTATCGATTAAGCTGTCATTGGAATGAATCAGCGCTAACAAAATGCAGTTATTCCTTTGTCATGTGTCTTACTCACACTCTCTATATTTCTCTGTTTTTTACTTAAGGTTTCAGTTGTTTTCAATAGACTGTTGTAACAGATACAACTGGTACCACATTTATGACTTTCAATTGAGCTGTTCAAGTCATTTCAGGATGACTATAATACTGGCAAATGACAGTAGAGATGCTAAACCTGCATTCTGACGCTTTGCTATGTTTATAGAGAGCTAATTTCTCATGAAGCATCGTGTGTATTGAAAAACCGATTCTCTTGCGATAATTCGTCCGTAGCGTTCATCGTTACAATAGACGCAAATCTGGTCGTAGCATTGAAACGTGTACTCATCAACAGTTGCGCATAAGTTTAGTTGAACAATCTATACAGGTTGTGTCAGCCAAGTGAGTACATAGGTCATCGCCCATAATCATATATTTTCCATAAGTTAGAATGAGATAACGAAAAAATGGGCAACTAGATAAGAAGACGCCTCCCAACCCTACATTTAATTTCTTAATTTAATTAACAATTACTCAGCTTTTTATTTGATTTATTGAAAAGAAAATGCCGGCTAACGATAACAACTGAAAATCATAACAAATTGATCAACAAAAGAAGAAATCATTCGTCGTATTGGATAGTTTCCTTAATTTCTCTTTCACAGAATTTATTTCGATCTTCGTCTAATACATTTGGCATGTTTATCTGCCACTGAAGTTTCACAATATTCCTTATGCTCCTAGACAAAGACAGCTAGGTTGAATTTTTATCTAGAAAATGGGGATGGTGTTTTTGAATTCAGCTACTGATGTGAAGGATCTACAGTTTCCATTCTTACACATCTGGTTGTCCAGTTTTTTCTTTATCTCGTTCTAACTTGTGTAGAAGATATGATTAAGGGCGGTAACCATGCTTTTTCCTATGTACTCACTTGGCTGACGCAACCTGTATATTTTATTCAACTATATCATCGAGGTGGTCTCAATTTACATCTAATTAATATAATAGACAAGAAAAAAACACACACACACACACACACACACACTAATCAAACATCTCAATTAATAAAATGTAAGAGATTGGTAGTAAAATCATCTCTTATAATGATTATGAATTGAATTAAATTTCGAAATGTTATTATGTTCAGATGTCTGGCGCCATCACTTATTCGATTCTTATTATGATTTTTTTTAATGTTTTCTTGTTCTACAAAAATTTTATATTTTTTTTTTTTTGATTTTAAAAGAAAATTAAGAGTTAATTGTTGAATTTGAACTGTTTTAAATCAATCAACGGATATATAAAACACATCAATATTCTCCATTTATTTATCAATCTATCTCATTCAGTGGCGGACTGAGCCGCCGGGACACCAGGCAATTGCCCTGATAGAAAGTTTTGAAAACATGTATAAGAAATATTTAATTAAAAATTGAAAATAAAATACATATAAGAACTAACAACAATATATTTGCAAATATGTAGGAGGGGGGCCTTTTTATATCGATTTGCCATGTCTCTCCAGCTTACCCAGTCCGCCACTGATCTCATTCTAACACAGGAAATGTTTAATCAATGATTTTAGATGAACTGAAATTAGATAAAGTGAAACGACGCGACAATATTGAATCAAAAAAAAATTTTTAAAAAATGGCAATCAGTAAAGACGATGAGAAGAGGACAAGATGAGGAAAAAATTGACGAGAGAAACGTGCTCCTTAATTGAAAACAACACGAAAATGAATCATTCAAAGTTTAATAAATTGTAAAAATACAGATAAATGTTCTAATCATTACACAATTATTAATGGGAAAATTATTAAAAATGTGTTGTTTTCATTCAAAAAATTCAAACAACTACCATATGGTAAATTTTAAAAGATGAATGACTCAAACAAGTGTTGTAAACATTAAAACAAAAAGGGGCTCTAATCAATGTAATGACTGTCTCTTTATAATCGTTTTATTACAGTTGTTGTTTTTTTTTTCTATAACCACTTCTTCTAAACATATAATGAACAATTGATTGATATTAGATGAATTAAAAATGATTCATATAAGACGCACAGAAAGAACTATCAAACATCCTATTTTGAAATAGAAAAATTTTGCGGTTTTCAACTGTTAAACATTCAAAAGAACTGAAAATGATTCATTATTAATCACCTGTAAACTGTAAATATCACAAAATTTACATTTATTAACGGAAATGGATCATCCGCAACGTTCACGCTAACTCTACAGCGAAAATGACAAATGGAAAGAGATAAAAATGAAACGTACAATTCTATTGGTTGATCAACGTTCCACATCTCCTTCTATAACTGTCATTAATCTAACAATAACAAATAGAATGAGATAAAAATAAAACGGACAATTCTATTGGTTGATCAACGTTCCCCATCTCTTTCTATAACTGTCATTAATCTAACAATAATAATGAGAAAACCAACAAAAGAGTTTTTTTTTTATGGACGCAAATAAATTTTAGAGAAATCAAAATAATTCTAAGAATGATAAAATTGAACACAATACAAACACACACGACCGGAAGGAAGTGATGACTACACACAAACAATAAAGGAAGTGAGCCACGGAATAATGGTTATTTTTTTTATTTTTTTTTTTAAATTATAGGTTACAATATTCTAACCTTAAAAGTTTGAAATTTCCTAAATAATTTGTGGAATTTTGTTTATTTTCTTCGTTTATCATTTATTTAGAAATTCTACAATTACGCAACCACACAACCTTTAAAACCGTATCATCTTCCGGTTGTTTTTATCTCTTTTTACAAAAACAAAATTTAAAATAAAAACGTAACCTTTAAAATTCTTCAAATCGTGCTTTGTTTCCTAATCCTGACGTCTATAGCAAATTATAGATTCGTTACAGTTTTTGTTAAACAATTTTTCCATATTTTCGAATCAATATTTATAGGTTAAGAAAACATAACCTTTAATTGTGTTTTCGAATGGGATATCCGATAGATTATAATTTAAATAATTTATTTACATAACTATAAATAGTGGTCTTAAAATGTATTTTCTATTTAGATATGAATATGTTAATTTTGAGTTTTTCATAATAAGCTTATGAATAGATTGAAAAATATTTGGATGCACTTTATATTTATTTTAAATAACAATAAGATTATATCGGACATCCCACAAAAAACCGATTTGTCATTGTGTGCGTTTGCGTTTATTTAGGTAGAATTATAAGCCTACTAGATATTAGAATTTATACCATTATTATTATTATCATTATTATTATTATTATACAAAATGGAATAAACATGTAAATTACAGGATGAATACAATTTTCTGATATCGTCTTATCAGTACAATAATAATAATAGAAGAAGGCGTTTACATATACACGAATAACAAACATAACCTCAATCTAGTTTCGATCGTCTTTTGTTATCATAAGGTGATTGGATATGTGTTTTCTGATAAAAAAAAAATAATATAAATATTGTATTTTTTCATCATTTAAAAAACAACAAAATTGTAGATTATGTATTCAAGTTTTTCTTGTTCAAGCTGACTTGTACAATATCTTGTAACGACTTGTAACAAATTTTTGGATAAGAAATGCAGAGTTTGTGATTTTTGGCCAAGCATTTCAACAAGTATTTGTTTTCTTCAATTTCTATAGTACGATTATACTATCAAGTTGGCATATTTTCATTGAGTGCGAGGACTTATTGAAAACATACCAGCTTGTACAAGTATGATTGGATAGTATAATCGTACCCTTGAGTACTCGTTGGTTCAACTTGAGATTGTAATATTGTACAAGAATTTGACAAGTAATCCAAGTTTATACAAGTCGTTACATTATCAAAGTTTTACATGGTACAAGCCAACTTGATAGTGGAAATCGTACCCATAAAAGGTGTGTGTGTGTGTTATTATTACCACTATTGTTGTAAAACAAGGGGTGGCCCTACCTTAATTCATTAATCTAATTGCCCTTATATTCCAGTTGAATAAATTAGAAACAATGACTATCAGTTTTTTATTTTGGTCGACCTGTATGTGGTGCAAAAATGGGGTGGTTTTTCTACTTTTAATTTTGTATTGTATCGATTATTAGAGTTTAGTCATCTGTTTTTTCCCACTACCCCCAACCCCATAGAACTTACAACAACTCTACTACTTACAACAGTATCATTGACGATTTCTTTTTTTATCCTAATCTTCTTCGATAATGTATAACTAAATAGACACAACACAACAAATATAACACTGCACACCCTTCTTGTTGATGATGATGATGATGATGATAATTGGAATAATTGGAAAACATTGCCACAATTGCACATATTGTTGTTGTTATTTGGAACAATTTTTTTTTGACCACCCCCGAAACGTGCAGAAAAATCAACAAATAAACAAACTACCTCAACACATTCACCACCACTACAAAACAACGATTAATAAAATAATCTCGTTGTCTTCTAATTGTTGTTGTTGTTGTTGTTGTGATGATTTCTTTGATCATTGCTTGTTGTGAATTTTTTGAATTTTCACCGGAAAACCGCATAGGGTTATTTAGAAATCCGTACGTTATTTCCCATATTGTTTTGCGTCAAAAAATTTTTTTTGGTATATCAAATTTCGGTAATAAAGGGTGATCGAAATTTTTTGTTTTCTGTTATTGTTTCGATAGAATTGTCGTTGCCGTCGCCGTTGCAGTTCGGGGGAGGTTTGAGCACTTTCTCTCCTCAATATATTTGTGTTATATACGTATGTATGTATGTGTCTGTGTGTATATGACAGGAGAGACGGTGGGTTATTTTTAGTGGTGGAGCTCTCTCTTTATAACAACGACGTGTGTGTGTGTGTGTGTGTGTGTGTTTGTATGTAAGTAAACAGAAACGGCGACGATAACAACGTTAACACTACAATTTCTCTAAACCGAATGCTATATGATGTTGCTGATGACTCGATTTTGTTCTAAACTTGGCTTACAATCTACGTGTATTTGTGTATATTATTATTATTATTATGAGTATTATTATTAAATTTGATACACTGCGTGTCCCTCTACACATCACCGCTGCTACCACTACCGTAAAAGACTGTTGTTAGACTAGTAGTTAACTTGGTTGTTTTTAAAGTTGAAAGTTTAAAAAGACACTAACACACACACATTTATATAAATATAGACAACTAGTCTTGCACTAACATTAAATCTATCTATCTTTATTTAGACATACGTTTTTTGTATTTAGTAATAGACGTCTTTGTCTTTAAAATTAATCAAACGTATGTCGTAACTTGGTACATATATGTTGTGCATGCAACAGACGATGACCTCTCCTCCTTCTCTCATTCAACTTTATAAGTCAATCATACCAAATTTGCAAAATTGGTGTATTAAAGTGAATTGACACGAGAGACATGAGAGAAACAACAAAACACCACACACACACACACACACACGCATATAATAAAAAGGACCGGATTTGAAATAGTTTTGGAATTATTTCTAATAATATACAGACTGTCCCAATTTTTCACAATTACAAATTTTATTGATAAATCCGGTTTATCAGTCAAGGTCTCTAGAGTGGCTAGATGATGTTGTGTGGTGGCTAATAGAAAATCAATAGTTACTCGAATATAGTCGCCTTCTATATAGAGATTCATTAATAAACAAACAACTGTTTTGGTTTGATGACCTTATTATTGTTAACAAATTTCGCATGATTAATTACCGTACAAATACGCTTATTTACGTATTATTGACGCAACCGATACAGGTATATTTGGATTTAACTGTCGTTTATTTCGTTTGGATAACTTGGATTAAACTTTTATTTACTAAAAACCACTATCTACTCTAATTACACTTGTAATATCAACCACAATTAAAGGCTCAACATCAAAGTTATTAACCGGTAGTTAATTTTAATCAACAAATAAATTGTTAATTATTGAAGAGTAAACTGGAATATTATACAATTTGCAAAATTATTTTTTATCGGAGATATAAAACTACAGTTAAATTTGTAACTATCATTTACCTCGGTTCCATCAATTCTAGTTAATCTGAATTAAAGAATAAATCATTAATAATGCGCGGATACACGAGCGGAATTTGTTATTTATTTGAACAGAGAAATTTAGGAAACAATCTCTACGCGTGTATTTGGATCATTGAACTTTCAAATTTATTCTATCTGTTATACATATATAAAAGACAATAGTTAAATTTAACTGTCGATTAATTAAATATAGTGAAATTGATCGTTTATTAATGAAACTTTACAATTTATTTTAAAATTTAACCTGAGAAATGAGTTAATTTTAAGTAACTATTAAATCCTTGAAAATCGATAATTAAATTTAACTGTAGTTTAGCTGGAAATTGATCTTTTATCTATCAAACTTTACAACTTAATTTCGACGCATTTAGTCGGATCTCCGAATTTATGTTAATTGCTGATAAAAATTGAATCGTAAGCTTTAACTTTAGTTTTATTAACCAATGGTTAGTTTTAACCAAAGAATAGTATACGTATTTATAAGCAGAATTCGCTCGTATACTTAAAAGTAAACTGAGAGATAACCAAATATCAATGGCAGTTTCATCAATTTTAGTTAACTTTAACTGAAGGATAAATTATTGAAAAGTATATATTAATAAAGAATCGTTTCGTATATGTATTCGGATCATTGAACTTGCGAATTTATTTTATCTAACACGCAAAACAACAATTGTTAACTGTAAAATTAATTCGTTATTTATCAAATTGTTGTAGTTTTGTAATGCAATCGATATAATTAATTGTAGTTACATCAAATCCAGTTAATTTTAATTGTTGGTAGAACGTAAATTCGGGTAAAAGTCTCACGTATACGTAGCGTTAAATCTGTAAATCAACAGTTAAATTTAACTGTAGTTTAACGCGAAATAAATTTAATGCGCAAAACAATAGTTAAATTTAACTTGAATAGAATTAGTTTTAACAAGAACATTTTACTAATTTAATTGAAAATATTATTAAATTTAACCTTTCCTAGAATATAACAAAGCATTAAATCAATCATAGTTAAATTTAATTTATTATTTCATTATTATTATTATTATAAATAATAATAATATTATTGTTGTTAAATATCTGACAAATTTTATTACAAATGGCAGATAAATTTAACAACAAAAAGAAAAACATTGACCCTAAACGTAAAGGTTATAAATATCGATATACAATTTAACTGTCGGTTAGTTATCTGTAGTTGGTGGAACGTAAAATTTACAACTGATTATAATTAAAGAATTTTGGAAAAAATTACGTGCGGAAAAATAAATAAAAACCACAAGATTCTACCACAGCTGAATTTAAAGACAAAATTCTAAGTAATCGAATGAGATAAAGATTGTTTTACGTAATAATTGTTATAACGTAAAAGAAAATATTTTCAATTAATTATAAACATTTGATAAGTGTAGAAAAATGTCGTGAATGACACATATGTTGTAGTTTCCGATTAATTAACAATAAATTATGTAAAATTGAAATGGACAAGGAGAAGGGTGTTGCAATTTTCCGTCATTTTGTTTTGGAAAAAAAATGAATATTAACCGTTACTAAAAAGACCTTCATGTTTACTTATATTTAATTCTATATAAGGTATATAATAATTGTTTATAATTATCATGATTAAAAATAAGGTTTTTTTTTGTTGTTGTTATTGTTGTGGTTGTTGTTTTTAATTAAACTTAATGGAATGGAATTTATAGGAATCTCCTACAATAACCATCAACTACAAGAAGAATTCTCCATTGTTTATTGTTGTTATTTCCTTCCTAGATGTATACGTTTTATTGTGATCGTGCATGTAGAACTCACTTACAAATTACTATCTCTATCTCTATTATTTTTGAATTTTAACGAAAACAAGTCATCGAGTCACAATAGACCGACTTTATTACAACGGATAAAAATGGGGATTTGTGTGATGAATACAACCATAATTTACACACAATATAGGGACTATTTGGAGAATAGAAACGTTTTTGTTTGAAATGTTGCACGTGTTTTTATTTTCTTTGTATAAATATACTTTTATATAGAAAATGTCGCAATATGGGTAATGTGTGCACATTTTCAAAGTTTATTGCCCAGTTTTTACTTAAAATGGAACAAACTACTCATGTTTTTTTTCTTCTGTTTTCTAATTGAAAATGTCAAGTTTTTCCCACATATTTGCCCCCCTTCAATTAGCCCAACAATCCATCTACTGTGTATTCAACAAGGAATAGAAGAATAACTTCCTAAAATTTTTTATCTAATGTTTAGTTAACTGCAGGTGAGATAACTGGTGGTTAATTTAAACAATTAGATAACTTTAGATTTTAATCTAAAAATGGAAGACACCACTACCACCTAATTGTGCATTCAACAATACAAACATCCTGCATTTGGGAGGTATTTTTTCTAAACGAAAAAAAATTCATAGAACAGTTTGCGGATGGCGCCAGACAATAGAAATTAAAAATTGTCCACCTCATCATCTTAATCATAATGATTCATTCATTAATATGAAATAATATAGAAGAAGAAGAAGACGGGAAAAAAGTCCAGTAGTTGTGTGTTGACGTATCAACCACAAAATATGAAATATGCATCTATTACGAAAAAATAAACAACAAAAAGATGCTTTATTGGTTTTTAATTACATTAATTATCTGTAATTAGATGTGTAATAGATAATTTCAACATTGATCGTTCTTACAATAAGAACTATCCTTCAACTTTCAACTTTCAACTATTAAATACAATGCGATCAACAAATACAGCAATTTTAAGTTGTCAGTACTGTTTATTGACATTTATCTTGTCATAATTGTCTGATGCTGCTAGGTTATGTTTCTTTTAATGATTAATGACCCTACAATTCCGAATGTTTACTTGAGTATTTTACAATTCTTTTCAACAATAAAAAAACAACTACCATACAATATTATTCAGTTTTCTATGTAAATGAAGCATTCAAACTAATGAAACGTACATATAGAGAAAGGGAATGCATTTAATTTTGTTTACAACTAGAAACCAACCATAATGTTGAACATTCATTGGGGGGGCAATACACACATTCACTTTATAATAAACAAAAAAAAAAAAACAACAAACCGACATGTATACGTATGGTAGGAATAAACCAGACAGTGGCTAGTCGTGTTGTCAGTCATTGGCATTCTGTATATTTTAAATAAAATTTTATTAAATCCTCTATTTTTTTGTTCCTATTCACTCTCTACTAATGTCCGATTAATGTCACGTATGTAGGTGTTGTTGTTGTTGTTGTTGGTCCTTCTATTCATGAATGATGATTGATGGTGCATTGACCGAACGGAAATATCAACCTTATCCACATCCGGTATTTCCGTTCTTAACAACAGATGGGAGGAAAACGTGTGGTGGTTCCTATCCATACGAAAAAAGTTTAATTACCAGTATAAAAAATAACGCCATCTAATAATTAGTAGCCAAAACAAGCGAGAAAACACCATTTTTACTACGACCACCTACCATCAATTCTGCGTTTCATATTTATAATTGTAGCGTCTTATTACGTGTTAAATGAAGTCTAGTAGAGATGCTTACATTTGAGTATCAATTCCATGCCAAAAGAGTCGCGTTTTTTTATGTGAACCGACATTTAGTTATATTCCGCTACAATTAACCGATATAACCTAATGTTGACAGCTGTCATAATATAACCTCAATTTCTAAGAATTCCGAATATTCATGATGTACCGGTTGATTTTTATAATTTTAGCAATTTTTTGTTTAACAACAACAGTCTCGCCAACTTTAACACCGAAAAATACAAAATCAACAAAACAAAAACCAATAAAATACCGTAAAGGTCCCCAAAATGCAACGGTAGAATCACGGAATTTAATCACTGAAACACCAACATCCCGAGATATCATCCAAAATCATCAAAGTTTCTTTCGTGAAACCGATGAATATCGTTTTGATGGTTTAGTATTAGGTTTTGTAACACCTGTAGGTATTAAATTTTAACAAAAAATTGTCCAAATAATACAATTTTTTTTAAATATAGTGGAACAATCATGGATACGATATTGCAAAGATTTTTGGCAATAAATTCACCCACATTAGCCCTGTATGGTTGCAGATAAGACGCAACAAATCAACGAAATCGTATGAATTCACCGGCACCCATGATATCGATAAAGATTGGATGGTACATGTAAGAAATGCTGGTCGTCAACGACATGTTAAAAGTATCACAATTGTTTGATGATAATTTACATAAATTCCAATTATTAATATTACAGTTGTTCCTAGGGTAATTTTTGATGGTTGGTATGGTAAAGATTTCACACAATTAATCAATGATAATGATGAAATTAAATCATTTATTAATACGTTAATAAAAAATGCTAAAAAATACCAATTCAACGGTTATGTAATTGAAGTTTGGTTACAATTAGCTGGACGTATCAAAGATGATAGATTAATCGATTTTATTAAAACAATTGGTGAACAATTATTATTGAATAATTTGGATTTTATTCTAGTTATACCACCACAACGTTCAGAAACTGCACAATTATTCAATCATGAACATTTCAATGAATTATACGATTATGTTACTGCCTTCTCATTGATGACATACGATTTTTCAACGCCGCAACGACCCGGACCAAATTCACCAATTGAATGGATGAAAAATTGTGTTGAATCATTGACTGATAAGAAACAACATAGAAAAAAACTATTAGTCGGTTTCAATTTTTATGGTAATGATTATTACGAGAATGGTGGTGGTGCTATTGTTGGTCACGATTACATAAAACATTTAGAATCATTCAATGGGAAACTACAATACGATCCTGTAGTTGCTGAACATTATTTCGATTATAAGTAATTTGTTGTGAATTCTTTTTATTATTATTTTTTAATTAATTTTATTCAAATTATTATAGAGATTCTAATGGTGTACGACATTTGATATTCTATCCAACACTCTATTCAATCAATCAAAGAATAGAAACATGCCAAGATTTAGGTACCGGGATTTCTATCTGGGAGATAGGTCAAGGTTTAGATTATTTCTATGATTTGTTATAAAAAATAAAAAAAAAACAACAAACAACTTAATTCTAGAATAAAAATTTAATTTTATGCCGCCTCAATTTCTTGAAAATTCCTCATACCCATCATTGATTGTGGTCCTTGTATTATGCGATAAATAATAGCCCAACTTAATTTAGCTGGAATATAACTAACACAAATATTTTCAATAATAATAATAATAATAATAATAGAGAATAGGGAAATTTACTTTTTTAATGGTAGAACAAATCTAGAAAATGTCGGTAATGTTACATAGACTTCCTCACGTTTGATTGCTGTAATTATACGTTTTGCTACATCTTTCGGTTCTAACATTGTCATATTCTTCGGGCGACAACCATCAAACATTCCAGTATTGATGAAATATGGACAAATTAATGTCATATTGATTCTATCATAACCGTGTGTCTAAAATGAATATTTTATTGAATTTTCTTACAATTAATACAAAAAAACAAAAACAAAAAATGCTTACTTTAAGCTCAATCAAGAGACTCTCATGGAAACCTATAGTTGCATGTTTTGATGCACTATAATCTGTACATTTGTATGTACCTAAAAGTCCAGTTAGACTGCCAACAGTAACGATATGACCACGTTTCGTTTTCAGCATATTTGGCAAAAAGGCTTTAGTTGTCTGGAATGCAGCATGTTAAAAAAATGCTTGTAACAATACAACTCTATACGACTTGGAGTCGCTTATTTTTATCAAACATTCCGGCATTAGTAGGTTTTACCATGTTTTACACTAACGCTCTTAACCGCGCGATTTAGGACGTTCACGTTCAATCGCGCGCGCAAGAGTGCCTGTGTAAAGGCGATGTTGTAGCGGGATTTTTCACGCGGTATTTTGGACACGCCAGGATTACACGTTCCAACAAGAATAGCATTTACACGTACGCTCTTAACCGCAAGCCTCAGGAACGCGTGAAAATAGACACGCTAAAGGACACACAATCCCGCACGCCGAAATGTGCCGTGTAAAGGTGGATCCATATTATACGGCCCAGAACGGTTCGGTTCCGAAAAATATTCTAGTACGTATTTTAAATCAGAAACGGATACGGCATGTATTGTCGGCGAGAATATTTCTCCGATCCGATGCGTGCTGCAACGTGCTGTATGGACAATATGAATTACAATCCCGGACAATCCGTTCAGTACAGTTTATGTTATTGCACGCATGCAATGCTACTACTGTTCACACCCGAGTCGTTACTACGTATACACAAACCGAAACGTTCTGTGCCCGAACCGTTCTGTGCCGTATAAAGCCGCGTCCAAACCTAACGAACGAGAACGAATGTGAATGAATGCCAACAAATCCACGAATGCAAACAAATGCGAACGAATGCGAATGTCATGCGCAAACAGAAGTAGTAGAATGACCTTACATTCGCTTGTGTTCCACTAGGTTCTGGTTCTTATTTCCCGTTCACACTATGCAAACGCAAACGAATGCGAACGAATTTTTGCTTTGAAGTACCGACAACCAGCGGATCGCTGTTTTCTACGTTCGTTTGCATTCGTTCGCGTTTGGCTTGCCGTCCACACTATGTTTACATTTGCATTCGTTTGCATTCGTTCGTTAGGTTTGGACGCGGTTTAATATGGATCGACCTTAAAGCGTTGTCAACGCACCATTCCACACTCCTAGCAATGACGCTTATACCGCGCCACGCCAGTTTCTAGCGAAAATAGACAGTTTTTGTCTTTACAGAAGGCCAGTGCTAAGAGTGTGGAATGCTCCGTTGACAACACTTTACACGATACATTTCGTTTTGCGGGATTGCGTGTGCTTTGTGCTTTGGCATATTCATTTTCACGCATTCCTCAGGCGCGCGGTTAAGAGCCTCCGTGTAAAGCCGCCTATTGTTTAATTTAAGGCAGAAACCTGATAAATGCTATTTGATATTAGATAGATTCGTGTTCGATGCCAGGAAGTGTATCGCATAAGGGGTGTGCAATCAATGTTTTTCTTAGTGTTTCTACGTTTCGATTTTGATTCGCCGCACATGGACGATTTTGCAATCGACCGACTCAATCGGTTAGTTGTGAAATGCGCACGAACGATCACAAAATTCTCCGATTGATTCTAGAACCTGTATTTACACAGAAATTATCGGTCTGATCGCGGTCAGCCGATAATTTATTCGATCAAGTGAACAAAACGCGTTCAATCCCACTATCGATCGATTGTTTTATAGATTCCTGCGCACTAAATTTTAAGTTTTGATCATTAAGGGGCGATTACATTGAGCGACTTTAGTCGCTAGACGCTGGCAATTGATGTGCGGCGCGCATGCGCAAATTAGTGATGTCGATTACACACAGCGACCAGCGTCTAAAGTCGCTAACAGGGTTGTTATCAAGTATCCGGTAGATCTAATGGAAAATCTTCAAGTGGCAACACTGCTCCAGTGTTGCAAATAATGTAGAAACCATAGCAACACAGCGACTTTGGTCGCAGCGTCTAAAGTCGCCAGCGTCTAGCGACTAAAGTCGCTCAATGTAATCGCCCCTTTAGAATTAGAACAAAACCAAGTCGTATAGAGGTTGTTCATGAATTAAGAAAAATAATTAAAATTACCCAATAATGTGAGAGAACATTAACTTTAAATGTTTTCTCGATCATATAATCAGGTATTTCAAGTAATGTTTGTCCACAAACAATACCAGCATTATTAATTAATATCTCAACATGTCCAATATCTGTACGTACAATTTCAGCATATTTGTAAACATTTTGACGATCAGTTATATCAACTGGATATACGTAAACTTTGTAACCTTCATTTTCAATCTTTTCACGTACTTTTTCTAAAGCTACAATTGTTAAAAAATTAAAATAACAACTAATTTTCATAAAAATAAACAAATTACAATAATAATAATAATAACAAAAAAAAACCGGTATAACATTTTGACCTGAAAATTATTCCAACTGTAACAATATATTTAAATAATAATAATAATAATAATCGGCAGCGAGAAGAGAAAGCAATTTCTAGGTGCTTTCGCTTTTGATGACCGATTTTCTCTCCCCAATCAAGATGTTTAACAAACATTCACTAATTAAAGATAAAAACAAAAGAAAACTAACCTTTCTCGTTATTATCCCAAATAACAACTCTAGCCCCAATTTTGGCTAATCTTAATGCTAATTCTTTACCAACACCACCGGCACCTCCTGTAATTAAAACAATTCTACCACCAAGATTTTTTTGTTTACGTAAAAATGCCGGTGTAAATGTTAAAATTAATGTTTCACTAAAATAATAAAATGCCAACCATGTTAATGTTGTTAATTTAATTAAACGTTGAATTATTGCAATTATTATAATTTTACAAAATTTCCAAAATTTCGAAATATTCCTAAAATTATTACACATTTGTTTTTTTTTAATTATAATAAATTATTAGCAACTTACGTTTGTATTGTTTCGATAAATGAGTGCATTTTTCTTGTTATCTTCGAATTATTTTTGAATTCTATTCACAATTTATAATTAGATTGTTCGTTATACGTAACTATTTGCAACGAGGTATGAATTCGAAATGATGTACGTTTCGCTATAAGCGCATCTCTTAACTCAGTCAACAGGACGAAAACTTGATGCGAGAGAAAGTTGATTAACCTTTCTTTGCAAAACAGTTATATCTTCCAATTATTTGATTTTGTTTATATTACAGTTAGGATATCCTACTACTATAAGCTGTTCATTTATTTGTTTTTCTAATAGAACTAACAATAAAACCGACCGTCCACTAATAGTAACGACAAATACAAGAATTATAATGATAGTAACCATAGAGGTAATTATTTTATAAACGATGAAAAGTAGCGCACTGTTTTTGTATAATTAGCTAGTTTTCAACATAATTGCATTGCATGCAAAATTGTTAAGACATTTTTTTTCTTTATACAAATTAAAATTTGATATCTACTCCTATTTTGCAACTTTCTCCATATTGCTTATTTTCAAATAAATGACAATAAAACAATAAAAAAAAACCAACACGTTAAGAGAAATTAATGATTAGAAAATATAAATAAAGAAGATTTCGTTTTGCCTGGCAGCTAACTATAAAGAGATAACAACAAATTTCTAATCTAATTGTAAAGAATTTCTGTTTCCGCTGTTGAAAGACAATGTAGTAAATTTTCAGTAGTAAGTACCTACTAATGAGAGACTTGATTACAACCTTAATTTCCATTGTAACATATACAAAGCCAAAAATATGACAAAATAACAGTTATTTTGTTTTGTTTGTAATTTGGAAAAGAACGTTATGAAATAAAAACTACTGCTAGGAATTTTCTTGTGAGATTCCAAGCAAAAAAGCAGTTTTAATAATTAACGATTTGTATATTTCGTTTACTGCAATTAGAAGTCATAGGGTCATTACACAAATTTTGAAGTGAATGTTCATTTGTCCCTTTTGCAGACCACCGCATACGAAAAGTCCCTTAGGCTGATCGCAGACTAATCATGCAAAAACGTTGTAATACAAAACGTTTTGTTGCAATGAAAAACAATTTGTTTTATCTCACAACAGTGTTGGACGACAGAACGTCTTTATACCAAACGTTTTGTTTTAGTTGGAAACACTTTGTTTAGGTTCAATGCACACTGATAAGACAAATAGAATATTTTCTCTTGCTCACAACATTTTGTTCAGTTTCAATACGCATTGATAAAACTTCGTTCGACAAAACAATTTTGAGAAGAACGAAAATCAGTATTCATCAATATCCTCAGCTGATGCATGTATTAAAACAGACGAAAGATTATTTTGGGTACGCACAAACACATTTGCAAAATTCATAAGTGAAAAAATTAGAAGACGAAATCGGATAGCAAGATCCAAGAAAAAGCATCATGCTTGAAGCAAATCACGATAAAAAGACAGCTTGTATATATAAAATAGAGAACCACATGTGAATGAAATTTTTAAGAACCTTTGTAAGTTAGCCGACAAAAAGTTTTGAAAATTAATTTAATAGGAAAAACATTGTTTTCTCAATTTTGTTGATAACTAAAGACCGGACGTATAAAGCTTCCTCAAGCTGACGCGCGCTTGTCGCTCGTCAGCACCCAACCAGTGCCGGAGTGCGGCGATCTTGATCCAATAATCATAATCCCTCGGATATTCAATCAAATTATATTTTTTTCATAACAATTGTTTACGAATACATTCTAACAATATTAAAAATAATTAAAAATAAATAGTAGTCCTGTTGCAAAAAAGGATAACATTGTTTATCCTGGATTGAAATTTGGCGAAATATAAAATATTGATCTATTTAACAGAAAATTAGATTCACTTGTCTGCTACTTTTACATTCTTTACTATTATCTTTGAGCTTTTGTCGGCAAAATATCATGTATGAATGACAAAATGGGCATTTCTGTCTTTCTTTATATCATTTTCAAAAACTTTATTCTTCTGAATAAAATTTTAAAGAATAACCTTTTTGAAACAGAAATAAGTGGTTAATCTGTATTTGAATAAACGAAAATTATCTTGTTTTGCGTTAGAATTTTCTATGTAATGGAAATTCTTTAAAATTCTTTAATATTTCAATCACACCAATTGTAAATTTGCTTCTAACACTTCTGTTTATATAATTTCGGTTAATATCATTAATATAACATCGTTTTTTTAATAAATATTAAAACAATATCGTTACAAATATTCATCTTTTATTTTTCCAATAATTCAATCTGATAGTCTTTTGGGGACCTACATGCTGCGCTTATGGATCGAGTATGGTGGGAGTCGAGAATTCAGCTCCAATCGACCGGCTGGGTTTACGTTGATGGTAATCGAGGTTATATCGATGGCACGAGTGGCTGATTGTAGTACCACTATTTTTATAGAATACTCCCCAGATTCATTGTGAAATATACATGTTTACACTAGGTTAGTATGTTCCGCTCGCGTATTGCTGTTATTTTGATAGTACGATGCGGTGACGTCACGGCTCCTTCTAGGGAGCCAAAATCCTGTCTTTATTGATAACATTGGCTTCTGAATAGCTTCTATATTAATAGTAATTAAGAGGAGACTGGGTAGAGACCATGTGGAATGGTGGCCGCATAAAATGCTTTACCATCAAACAAGGGATCGTGTTTGTACGTCCAACATGTATAAAACTGTTGTAATGTGTTGGAAGATGTTCGATGACGTACACACATTTTTGTTAGAAACGTTGTCATACAAAATGTTTTGTTCTGTTTGAGAACACGTCAACGCACACTGATCAAGCAAAAATGTCTTTGGATAAAACATTTTGTTCGAGAATGTTGTAAGATGTTGTGATCTGTTGGATCAGTGTGCGTTGGATCCTATTTAAAGCATTGGAAAAACAGTTTTCAACATAATCGAACAAAAACGTTCTAGCTTACAACGTTTTTCCATGATCAGTAAATTGATGCTCAAGTGTTCTTATGTAAAGCTACACTTTGATTTTTTGCGAAAATCCCCGTCTTTTGGGTGTTTACTTTTGGTGGGCCAGCCTGTATATCATTTATACAGCCTGTTCCATCTAAACCTATAATCCCATTATTTGTAGACGACACAAGAAAAGGATAATCAGAATACAATTTGTAATGATTTCTTTTTAGCGAAAATGCTCTTGCAGGTAGTAGTAATCTTCGAGAGATAGGGAAAAACAGCTTGAAATTTTCAAATATTATAAAATGTACCGCTTGCACCTGAAAAACAACAAATTCTACTCAATTATTTTAGAATTTCTTATAAAACAGAATATAAATCCGCAATGTCAGTATAATCAACATTACAATACCCACTGTTTTACTAATAAATGGAAATGTCGATGTATGTACACTTCTAAGTGTGGTAAATGCGGCTGCCAGCAGCGTGCCACTGACCTTTAGTTAAATATGCCTTTCAAACGAAATTTACCTGTTATACCACAAACTTTCAACTTTGGGGCGTATTATATGTTGCATAATCTTGCTATGGAATCCACAACTTTGTCTTCTGGTTGAATTATAACCATGGATTGACGGTAAAGGAGATCGTAACGGATATAACAGAAAGGATTTGTTTTGTTTTTGTGTAATTGGTGGTATTATCACGAACAAAAATCGTAATTTCTTTTTTTATTAAATAAATTTATTAGCGTAGAAATTTTATTTATTTTTTTTGTTTAATTAAAAAACAAATCCCTACGCTTTACTTCTTACTTGCCAAAATTATACCATCATATTTCTGTTGGAACCATTTCATTGCATCTTCTTTTGTTAAACGATGCGAAAAACCAACAACACCTTGTTTCCTTCTTCTATGTGCAACATTAAAACCTGGTCTACCTAATACCACATAAAAATCTAAACCATAAATACCAATACTTGGATCGTATTTAATTCCAAGATCAATATGTTCTTGAATACCAAAACCGAAATTACCAGAGGCTACAATTTTTTATTTGAATTTAATTAAATTAATTAAATCATTATTATAGTTTTTATATATTACCAGAGAAATTATCACGTCTCAATTCGTATTCACGTACTTTTAAGCCACGTTCTAAAATCTCTTCAGCTTTAGCACCACGTACTGTACAATGTACGGCGATTTTCTCATTACGACGGATACCAAATGAACGTACTGTATATCTGGCTTTTGAAAATACAGGCTGTTGACCAGTCAATTGTTCTAAAACCTACAAAACAAATCAATCAAACTTTTTACGATTTCAACAACAATCAAAATTACCTTAGCAGCACGTGTTAATCTATCACCAGATTCACCAACGCAAATATTTAAACATAATTTACGGATATGTAGATCCCTCATTATGTTTTTCGATTTATCTTTCACATCTTTTTTGTCTTTCTTGGCAACCGGCTGAAACAAAAATCACACAATTGAGGTTATGTTTACTGTTGTTATTTTAATTAGAGAAAATGTAACAAAATTGATAGAAACTACATAGATTCAACAATAATGAAGTTGAAAATCATGAAAATATTGAATAATTGATAGAAAAACGTATAAACAGAGATCTAACCTATATTTAACAAATTACAATATTTAAAAGATTAATAGAAAATATACAAAAAAACTGAATTTACTAATAAAATACAAAGAAATAGTGGATTTTTTGCATAAATTCGTCAATTCTACAACGAGATGATTGAAGAAATTTGTAAAATTTATCAAAAAACTCACCGCCATGTCTGCTGGATAAAAGTCAAAAGAACGGTCGATAATACAGTTACCTCTACTAGTTATTTTAGTTTTATTGTAGAATAGTTGGCAACAATATAATGTTACTATGGCAACAAGAGGGAAACTTAAAAATCAATAAAACTTGATTAGATTTCAATAAAATTGCTGAAAATTAACTGAAAAAATATGGATATTTTAAATAATCAAAAAGATGTCGAACCACAATTAACATCAGACGATCCAAATGAACGGAAACTAGCTAGAAAATTACGAATAGAACGTCGTCTAGCAGCAATCGAAAAGTATTGATTGTTTTAAAAATTTAAATATTAATGAAATAAAATTAATTTTTTATTGTAGACAAAGTAATTCCGAATTATCAACAGATCAAATAGATTATGTGGATCCAATACAACAACAAATTGATACTAGTTTACAACAATTAACAAAATTATTAATAGAAGGTGATGAGTATGTAACAAATATAAAAATAGCAAATGATAATCGTGAAATAAATCGTCGTGATGATCAAAATTCAAATAATAATAATATTATAAAACAAATAGAAGATGAAACAAATATAACAAATGAATCATTTAATCAATTATTGAATAAATGGAATGAAATATTAAATTATAATGATCCATTAGATATAAATGATGGTATTATAATACAACGTGAACATTTCAATGATATTTTAAAACAGAAAGATGCAATTATTTTAATGTTGAAAGAACAAATTAAAAAGTGTGAAGTTGATTTTAGTAATGATCAACTAAAACAAGAAAGTGATATTAATGTGTTGATAAGAAGAATTGAGAAACAGGTTGGTTATTCAACTATAAATCATTCTAAAACATAAGTATACTATTGAGTAATTGTAGAAAGTATCCATACAAAGATGATTATAAGGTTCGTTCCTACCATCAGTAGACATGTTTCTGTCAATATCGGTTGGAACAAATCTGTGAAATATCCATCTATCTTTGTTCCACTTATTCGAAACGTGATAAGTGCAACAAAGATATCTACAGTGTGCCATCTATTTTAACGATCTATTTTTTTAAAATTTCTAGATTTCCTTGATGCGTAAAGCTTTCAGGACCGAATTAGATACAATTGAACAAACAATTATTGAACAACATCAATCTTATTTAGAATCATCAAATAAAGAATGGGAGAATTTATTAAAAAAACGTGATAATAATGAAACGAAAAATTTGGAAACGAAATGTGCGGAATTGGAAAATTTCTATAAAAAAATGAAAGATTTACAAATTGATTATGATGAATTATATCGTAAAACGAAAATCCAAATGGAAAATCAATGTGATCAATTACAATGTGAATTTGAAAAAATTAAAACAATGTTAATAATGAATCGTGAAAAATTAGATTATAATTATCAAATATTGAAAATGAAAGAAAATGAAAATATTTTAGTGAAATCACAACAAAAACGACGTTTAAACAAATTACAAGAGCATTTAATCGATTTAAAAACGAAAATTGACAAATACCAAATCGATAATCAAACAAAAATCAATAAATTGTCTAAACAAATCAATTATTTAAAACAAAATATTGCAGATATCCACAATAAATCTAGACATTTTGCAAAAGTTAATGATGAAAAATTCAAGAATCTCTGGCAAATGCACCAAGAGAAAATCAACAATTTGTATGGGGAAATATTGAAAATTGATCGTATCCTGTATGAACAACAATTGGGCATTAATTGGCAATCACCACACGATTTGAATGATACAAACGATTTGAATTGTTGCAAATCAATATTACCGATACTTGCAGAAATTGAAAAACCCATAAAAGAAGAGGAGTGTAGTAAAAAAAATGGAAATTTTCCAATTTTCTTTCGAAAAGAAACGAAAATCTATCGACGACTTTTAAAACATATCCTTGTTGAGATTTCAAAGAAAGGCGATTTTTTAATCGACGATCAAATAAAAACGATTTTAAAACCGTTTAGTAGAGATGAGAAGACTCTAGTTACCATTGATAATGTTTTTAATGTAAAATTGGTTTTTTTGTTTCAATTTTTATGAAAAATTATCGAAATTTCAACAATTTCAGGCCCTCAATATCCACGACAAGGACGATATTGATGTATTATTAACATATTTTCTACCGTACATGCATTGTCCTGTATGTAAATTAGATGAAAATCGTTTAAATGAAATTACTGAAAATTCCCAAAATGGAGCTTCAATTACTGAAGTTTCAATGACTGAAAAATTCGGTTTGAATTTTAATAAAAAAGATGATGGAATTGGATCAAAACAATTGTAATTTGTTTATTGTTTCCGGTTTATAGACAATAAAAAAAATAATAAATGATTTAAAATGATTTCAGGCTCTTTAAGAAAGATATTGCTGAAAATGTTACTACAATTGATGAGAAATTTACATGCCGTTATCAACATCAATTAGCGATAAGTTCAGTTTATGTTCTGAAAGCTTTGAAAGATTTTCTTGGCATTTATCATCAGGAAAAGTTCAAGTAGGTATTTTATTTGGAGGCTTCTTATTGTTTAAACGTCAATAGTAGATTGTGTAACGAGTAGGGAAAGTAGCATATTATCAACTAACATCGGCAATTTTATGAGTTACAAGGTCTACTTTTCGCCTCGATTAGTTTGTCGACCAAATTAAATAAATCCGCCTATATTTGTTTTTATGAAGGATTTCTCGTACTAGGATGGAAATTTAAAGTTTAGATAAAATGATAACGGGTGATTCGAATTTGTCTCAATAACAAAGTGTTACGTTTTTTTATTGCAGTGCAAAAGTGAATGATGCACAAGATAAACCACCTAATTCCCGTCAAATCACAGAATCTGATTTGAATTTTTATTGGAATCGCTATAAAGATAGTTTCCCAGAAGAGAAGATACAATTATGGGATAGTCTATATAAAGGTTTAAAGAAATATCATCAAGCACTTAAAGGTATCACTTATATACAAGTTGAGACATTTCATCTAGGAACATAGAGGATAGTTTAGAGGGTGGGTGATTTTACACAGATTCGACCAGCCATCTCTTTTCAATTCAGATGAAGGCTATAAAACTGTCCCGGTTCTTGTAGGTTGTTCTTCCATCTTCCTAGATGAACCGTCTAAATCCGTATACTATATTCACTTCAACGTGAGAGCAATCACATGTCCATCGTGTGACATTTAAGAAGCACAACTCACACTATTGCGTGTGTTTCTTTATAGCTCAAATCGCCATTTGAGAAGGTACTCTGAGCGCCCAAACCGTTTCTACTTTCCGTCAAATATTTGAGTAGCCTTTCATGCATTTTTACGCTAGTAATCTACTCTGACAGCATTTTGACGTGCTCTGTTTGAGCATTCAGAGTAATAAAGAAACATACCACTTATTAGCCATGTTTACTGTTGATATGTGTAAGTTGTGCTACTACATTCAGGTCTGGCACTTGAGTAGAGCGAGTAAGAGGTCGCTGTAGACGCTGGGTGAGAAGGGGCGCCAAACTCGAATCGTGAAAATGTGTGAAAATGTTCATCACTTAACAAAAATTGAATTATAATTGATTGAAAAGGTGCATGCCGAACGGGAATTCCGCTCCACCCTCTTATAAAGAAGTAGCGACGCCGCTGATCATGCGCTGTTATTGCTTTCACGTTAACGTGAATAAAGTATACGTAGTTTACGTTGTTTGTGTAATATTTAAGTTGTATTTTTTTTTGTAATAGAAAGAAAATCACTTTGTGAAGAAGTGGCGAAATTACGACGTGAAAATTCCGAATTAAAATCTCTTCTTGTTTAATTTTCGTTGTTTATTTTCACCCCCTCCTATCACTAAAAAGAAATATTTGCTTAATTAAAAGACAAAAGTATCGATTTCAGTTTATTTATAGGAACAAGACTTGTTTGTTTCTATCGTTGTCTGAAAATAAAAGATAAAAACAACCAAAATGACAAAGATTAACAAATTAAAATCAATAATGTTAGATAAAGATAGATAAATGTGGTTTAAGTGTAGATATCTACCTATACCTATATATAGGTATAGACTATGATCACTAAATAAACAGTTTTTATTTGACAAAAACTCGAATTGACTTTTAGATCTAATTCATCGTTAAACAACAATCGGTAAAATTAGTGACAAGGTCGATTATATTCTGGGTGGTGTTGGTTTTCGTCTTCTATTCTTCTTATCGCATTTATGTAGGTATATGTAGGTATGTACAGGAATACAAGAGGAAAAAGAAATGTGAGCGAGAAAGAAAAACGGATCGTGATTGATAACAAGAGAACATAAAGGAAACGCCACACAGTTAACATTCAGACCCACCCAAGTCGATAAAGTTTTACCAAACAAAAACAACAACACAACAACAGAGAGCAAACACACCTCAATTCTCCAAGGTGAGAAAAACAATGAAAACGATGCATGAATTGGCGGCAGAAACAGAACGGAAATTTATCATTTTCTTTTTTGATGTACTTACCTACAGATAAAACAATAAGTGTCGCATCGTCGCCTTTATTATCAGGAACCAATACAGGTGTGAACGGGAAATGAATGTTTAAACTTCAATATTTGTGTTAAGATAAGTGACATATGAGGAATTTTTATTGCAGCTCGGTGGCGAAAATCGCAATATCATTATTATTATTATTATTATTATTGCATCCTACTGCGAAAACTACCATTTGGAATGCAAAACATGATACTCAACTGAAGTGTGTAAATACCTTTACAACACTGTTAATTTCGCTTGTTTTCCGCCCTTATCAGTCCAATAATTTTCAAAATATTTCATAACAAAATCGTAAATAACGTTATATAGAAGACATGAACAAAAAAGGACAATCACAGCCCACTTCGTTATAATATAATGACGGACCGTGAGTTGGTATAACATCAAAGGAGTCTGTGAAATATTTCCCATCAGCATACTTTATACCTACGTACATAATCTATACCTATATATAAATGTATATACCACTATGTATACATAGCCATATAGTCTGATCGTAAGAGGAAGAAGAAGAATGTTCAATTCTGTATTGTAACGTTGTTCGATGCAACAACGTTTAAACAACAGCAACAACAACAAGAACAACAGCCAATCCTGGCTTGAGGCGTGTTTTATTAAAGCTCTGCCTACTGATACAGTCTTATATAATTTATAATTATTTATCTAAAAAAAAAGACAACAACTATATGCATATACACCTATATATTTTCTATATACATATATGGATGTGGTGATGGGTATATAATGGAAAAATACTTGATGGGTTCTTTAAAATACAGTAAAACATTCAATAGTGTTTCGAAATTTGTTGTTAATAATCAAAGTCATTCGGTATTCGTTCTTCTTTTTTTTTAAAAAAAAAAAAAACAAAAAAGTTTTGTAGCCATATTGTATTAGAACAAGTTTCTGTTTTTTTTTTGTTCTGTTAAAATTCCCAATCTCATAATGGAGGATATTAGAGAATTTCGTTAGAAAAATGGATATAGGTTGTTCCAAAATAAAAGTGCAATTAGTCATTGGAAAATAGTGCCAACAGCCCAACCCTAATACTGCACTATTGCTATTTCATGCTCCAAATTTGTAGTAGTAGCAATTCAAATCGCCATTTGAATACTTTGGGCGTCCAAGAAATTTCCACCGAGTGCCAAATGTTTGAGTATCCTTTCACGCTCCTAATCTACTCGGACAGCTTTTTGATGTACTTCGGTTGTAATCCGTTTGAGCGTCCAAAG
>JAZBGY010001060.1:0-30368 GCA_037414755.1 Lydus trimaculatus | reverse complement strand
CAAACTCACCCCGAAATTTTCTTCTACATACGGCCCTGCATTCGATCATATTCTATACAAAATTTCCATTATGTCGGGTTTCGATAGGTTCCATCTAGTCATTAATAAATATTGCTTGTAATGCTAAGTTGAACTTCAAACACTACAATTTTCTTTATTATCGAATACGATTCTGTTTTTTTAAGTCACGGTTCAGCTGGCTTTTCAACCTTATGTTCCTTGTACTTAAGATTCATTTTAAATATGAGTATTTAAGTGTTTGGCAAAGTAGAATGAGTCTTATGTTTAAGGAAGATAAGTCAAAATCAACCACAAACTATATTTGTAACTTTATGTTACAAGAATCACTTAAAAGCACCTTCAATATTGTTTATAATAAACGGCAAATTAAAATTTTATACCTTCACATTTAGTCAGAATTCACCCCAAAGTTTCATCTCTAAATACGTATTCCGTCCCTAATTATTAAATATATGAAAAATTCCAAAAATAGGTAACTTGCACTTTTCAATTTGCTGTTCGCACGAAAAAGTCCAGGTTTATAAACTTGGCCATTGGGTAGAACAGGGTAAAAACCCCAAAAAATTACATTTATTTGCTTTTAGCTTCAGCCTCAAATAAGCTACTGGAAATTGGTTTATGCAGCATTATAGCCTTTAGGTAATGCTATTATTTAGCGTTTGAATCATCAAAAAAACATTCAGTCATTTTCGAGATATTTGGAAAAAACTGATTTTGCAGAATGAACTTTAAACCCGATTTTTTCCGTTAAATTTCAAAACGGACACGGACAGCAAAACACATGTTGATTAGAATGAGTTTCTTTATCCGCATACCAAAAATCATCAAAATCGGGAGTTTCCACCTCGTAAAATTTACTCATGAGTTGAAATTAAGGGACCAAAGATCAACCGGTCCTTGGTTCGTTGTAGGAAAAGCTTTGCAGGAGGAATTACCACCTAATGTTAACAACCACTTTAGTTTCAACATCCATTAAAAATTTTGATCGACCCTTAGGTCCGGGTCCGCTTCCCTTCCTAGATCTGAACTAAATGTCGATGAACAAAGAAAATGCTCCACTGGAGACTGGATGCACTTCCCAGCAGTGCCGTAACGAGGGTATGGCGAAGGCGGCCACGGCCATAGGCGCCACTTCAAAAAAGCGCCGAATCTAAAGGATCATTACAATATTGTAGCAATGTTAATTTATTTTAAAAGTGATAAACAATAAAAAGTGCAAAAAAATTGCATTTTTTTCTCTGTTTTATCCTTTTTGTTCCCTACAAAGGCGCCTTCTATTTCTTCAGCCATAGGTGTTTAGAGTAGTAACTACGGTACTGCTTTCCAGGCATGTGACAGTGTATAAACTATTTGCCTAGGAATACTGAGAAACTTCTCGACGTAAGTAGGAACGAACTAAGACTTGTGATAGGACTCTTGTGACGCTTTGGCTCACATAAGTCTCACCCACCTATTCCTTGTTGAAATCGGGATGAGGTCCCCCAGAGAGATAGTTAAGTTTGCTCAAAAGATATCAATAGATGCAGAATTATGAACAATACATGAGCTGTGGTCGCAGTTACGGAAGACTGGAAAGAGGCTGAACGGCCTCTATAATCTTATCTAATCTAACTCGATGAACAAGACATAAGGTCAACTTTAAGTTGAGATTTAGGAATGCAAGATCGAAAATCGAGCCTTGAGTGTTCCATCTAATGTAAGTAGAAAGTTTAGAAAACTACCTTTTTGAAGATTGCTGTGTAATATGGGGCGGCAGAGTAACAATTCTAAGGGTGCCACTAGGCTACTGAAGAGCCGTAAGATGTCGAAAAGAATATGCACTTACCGTTAAGTTTTCTAGCATCCTCAAAGACTGCTTCTTTTTTCTTTTCTTCCTCAACAAGTTCTACTTTCTCTACTTTCTCGTCTTCTACAATTGTACTAGCTACATCTTCTACAATCTGCGTTTCAGTAATTGCTTCAATTTTTTCATCAATTACTGCCGGAGGAGGCAATAAGGCATCATCTTTACTCTCTTCTTTCTTATCATCATCATCACCGCTACTACCTCCACTAAAGAAGGATAATACACTTGATAACATCCCTGATTGTTCGTCAACTATATCTTCATTATTTTTTGATACTTCTACAGCTTCTTCTTTTTGATTTTCTTGATTTGATTTTACAATTTCTTTTTCTTCATTTTGATTAGATTGTAGTTGATCATTAGAGACATTTACAATTTCTTCAGTTGATCCCAAATCTTTATCAATCAATTCTTCAGTTTTTACATGTTGAGTCACCTCTAAATCAGCTGTTTTATCTATATCATCATTTTTAGTAGATTCAAGTTGTTCTGTAGGAGTATTTACAGTTTGTTCATTAAAAGTAAAATCATTATTAATCAATTCTTCAGTTTTTACAGGTTGAACCACCTCTAAATCAGGTTTTTTATCTATTTCTTCATTTTTATTAGATTCTAGTTGTTCTGTAGGAGTATTTACAGTTTTTGGATCAACGATAACATCATTGTTAGGCTGTTCTTCAGTTTTTACAGGTTGGATAACTTCTAAATCTGGTTTTTTACCAAAAAGTCCACCTAACGGTAATTCCGGTACTATTTCCGGCTTGATTAGATTCTCTTCAATATTTGATACAATAGGATTTAATGTGACAGTTTCTACAACAATGGGTTGTGGTGGTATTTCCAATTCAGGTAGAATTGTTGTTGTTTCAATTACAATTTCATCTTTTTTATTATCAACAGTAGTTTCTACTTTTTCATTTAATATTGTTTCTGTTGTTGTTGTTTCAGTAAGTTCTGGTGGTTTTTTTATTTCAGGAACACTTGCTTCTTCTTTTAGATCATTAACAATGGTTTCAATTTTATTATCGTTAACTTTATTGTCTAATTTGGTGTCTACAATTGTGTCATCTTTTACAAGTTCACTTGGTGAAGTTTGAGTTTCATTATTATCTGAAACAATGTTGTCTTTAATTAAATCCAAATTTGCTTTTATATTTTCATCTAATTGGGCATTAAATGTAGTGATTTTAAGTTTCTCTTGATTTTCAATTATTGCAATTTTCTCATCATTTTTATTATTTTCAACAATTGCATCTTTTTCTGTATTTACAGTTTTATCTTTCTCCGATTCCTCCTCGTCTTCTTCTGCATCATCATCATCATCATTGTCATCATCTTCACTGTCGTCATCTTCCTCTTCAACATCAACATCTAGCTCATCAGTACTTTCTTTTTTATTTTCTTGATTATCACTGATAGCATTTGAGATTGTTAATAAAACATTATCAATGATCGTTTCAACTTTATCAATTGTTTCCGATTGTTTATCAAATTTTTCATGATTTTCGTTAGTTTTAACAATTTCCGGTATTACTGTCGGTTGAATTGGATTTTCTGTTGAACTAGGTGTTATTGTATCTTGTGGATTTAAATAAATCGTGGTCCCATCAACAATTTCATAAGGATCTTGAACTTTATTTGGTTCAACAAGTTTCTTATCATTGTCTAAAGGCACTTGTGGTGGTAATACTTTACCATTATCATTATCAACAATTTCTGTATCAACTAATAGTGCAGCTTTCTTCAATACTTTATATTCACGTACCAGATGTTTAGGTACATAACCACGTTTACCATGAATCTCAGCACCCCATAAATCCTCTTTTTTACCAGCTGATTTACTATAAATTAAGATCTCTTCGTTCTGACCAAATGAGAGTATTTTTGGATCTGGACTAGAATAACGTAATAGTGTTTTTGCACGAGATATAGGGACTGAAAAATAAATTAAAAAATTTGACATGTAAGAAAAAAATGTAGGTTAAGAGACACTATATTCAATTTTTTATCGATTATTATTTACCTGTACATTGTTTATCAACACAATAACGTTTATCGGATATTTCAGCGTTTATTAAACAAATATTTATTATAAATATTAGAAAATATTGTTTAAAATTAATCATTTTGTCATACTTTGACAATTTTGTTTTTGGCAAAGCCACATCACTCTTTGAAATATCAGACAGTTGAACGTCTAATTGTAGCTAACAAAACCTGTCAATTATAAATTTTATAAAATCTAAATATTCATCCCAAATTACCACAAATAAGAGATACAATATCATATAGAAAACTTGTAATAAAAATGAAATAAAGATTTCTAGTCGTTATAATTGAAGATTTTTTATTAAATTTTAGGAGAGCTGCAATTAGTTACTACTTAACTATAACTAAAAACAAACCACACAAACAAAATTGGTTTTTCAGCGCCATCTCTTGATGGAAACTGGAAACTAAATTACTATCTAATAGTAGCTTAATTAAAAAAATTTACAATTATTTTTACGAAATTTGGATAGAATCAAACTAAAACTTCAAACATAATTAGAATCCAAATGCAAATTAACAGATAGTTGAAATTTAAAACTACCAGACTCACAGATATACTCTTACGATTGGAATATTAGAGCTACAAATAAACGCCCAATTCGCGCCATTTTTTAAATAAAACCAACAAATTATTATAAACAAATTTATTTATAGATAAATTAGGATTTAATGAATTTTTTCTGCTGGTGCTAAATTCAAAATAGCTTCTTTCATAATATTCCGTTCACTATCTGTTTTCAAATCAGCACAAAATTCATCAACTTTCATCTGTTGATAATTCTTTAAAAAATGAAATGATTTTTTTATTGTTGCACTAACATATAAAATATTTATAATTATATCTTTATTATCAATTAATTTGATAAATGGTAATGTACTTGTTATTAATCTATGTGGTCCATGGCGACATTTTATAATTGCTATACGTGTCTTTTCATTACAATATTTTGCTGAAAAACCAGCTGTTATAGCACCAACACCAAAATCACCATGCATATGTTGGATTTCATTCATTATAGCATGTTGTAATGATTGTGATTTGATTAAAAGTGGATCTGTTTCTTTACTCTCAGGTCTGTGAATCTCAATCACAACAAACCTACAAATAAATCAAATAATTAAAGTTAAATAAAGCACAAAATTATTAAACTAATCACCTGTTCTTATGTCGAACCATTTTGGTTTAGATTTATTCGAAAATTATCGAAATTATCCTTTAAAAAACAATTTGCAAAAATTATAGGTTAGGAGAGATAGGCAACACAAAATACATAGTTAAGGCGGGTTCACACTGTACCGTTTGAGCGTTTAATCGAAATAAAAACATAATTTATATTCATTTTTATTATTTTAGAACTAGTTTTAACCGAATAATGATGAAATAACGATAAAATATCTAAATACAAAGATTTCGTGTGTTTTTATTGATGCCGTTACGCAATTCGTATCGTTTTGGTTTTTGATAAGAAAAATACTATCAAAATATTCCTAAAGTTACATAAAACTATTTTATACAAATCTATCCTCTGTAGATTACATTTTTCGATATTATTGCACAAAATAATTGATAATACAGCGATATTTTTATCATAAAAAATTAATTCCCTTTATCGTACTAAGGCTATCTATTAAGTCCATTACAGTTTAATTCGTTTATCAAATAATAGACAACAAACAATTCGACCTTGTTACCAGAAATAAAAAGCATTCACTCATATATTTACAAGTTCGAGTCAAACAAACACATATATAAGTTGTAACAATGCCGTTTTTTATCGGTGTTGATGTTGGTACAGGTAGTGCTAGAGCTGCTTTATTTAATCAAAATGGTAAGATTATCAAAAGTGCAGTCCAAAAGATAGAAACATGGAATCCTTTACCGGATTTCTATGAACAATCATCGAATAATATTTGGGAGTCATGTCTACAATGTATTAAGGTACGTCTACACTATACCATTACAGTTTTAGTGATATTTTACATAAAACTGAAATAACAATTCTAGCAAGTTATTGTCGGAATACAAGCGGATGATGTTAAAGGTATCGGTTTCGATGCTACCTGTTCTTTAGTCGTTTTAGACAAATCCGGCAATCCTTTAAGTGTTAGCCCAACAGGTGATAATAATCAAAATATAATCTTATGGTTGGATCATCGAGCTTCAAAAGAAGCCGCCAAAATCAACAAACTCAATCATAGCATTTTGAAATATGTAGGTGGTAAAATTTCTTTAGAAATGGAAACGCCAAAATTACTCTGGTTGAAAACCAATTTACAATCACAATGGAATAAAGCTGGATATTTCTTTGATTTACCTGATTTTCTAACATGGAAAGCTACAAATTGTGATTCAAGATCATTATGTTCTTTAGTCTGTAAATGGACTTATGAAATCTCATCAAAAGGTCAAGGTAGTTGGAATTCGTCTTATTTCAATCAAATCGGTTTAGGTGATTTACAAGAGAATAATTGGGTAAAGATTGGTAAAATCATTCAATCACCTGGTGATCCAGTTGGACAAGGATTATCGGAAAGTGTAGCTTTAGAATTAGGATTGAATCCAGGTACACCTGTTGGTACATCGATTATTGACGCTCATGCTGGTGGACTTGGATTGATTGGGTGTACAGTTAGTGGAATTGATTCAGATTTTAGTACTCGATTAGGTTTAATTTGTGGCACCTCAACGTGCCATATGGCCGTTTCAAATCAACCGATTTTCACACCAGGCGTCTGGGGACCATATTATAGTGCTATGGTGCCAGGCATGTGGTTGAACGAAGGCGGACAAAGTGCTACCGGAAAGTTAATCGATCACATCATCGATACACACCCAGCAACTCTGGATATTCAAAAAAAAATCGGCGATGTGTAATTATCAATTATTTCCAGATTTATTCAAAGTTAATTAGAAAATTCTAGGCATATTCAAACTTACTTAAGCGATCTTTTAGTAGATTTAGCGAAAAGGAAAGGTTTAAAATCGGTGGGTTTTCTAACAAAGGAGCTACATGTATGGCCGGATTTTCATGGCAATCGTTCACCAATAGCTGATCCAACTTTAAAAGGAACCGTAATTAATTAAATGATTAATTACAGATAGCTTAGTAACTGATTTTTTTTTGTGGACAGATCTGTGGCTTAAGTCTGGCTGAAGATGAGGAGAGTTTAGCCATCCTCTACTTAGCTACAATTCAAGCTTTAGCTGTAATACAATTTTATACTTAATTATTGTTCAGTTGTAATTAAACATTTTTGAATTGCAGTACGGTACTCGACATATCCTCGAATCTCTAATTAAGTCTGGTTACAAATCAATTGAGTCAATCTTAATTTGTGGTGGTTTAAGTAAAAACGCTTTATTTATACAAACACAAGCCGATGTTGTTAATCTACCAGTTTTATGTCCAGAAGAAACCGAATCTGTACTTTTAGGTGCTGCAATTCTAGGTGCTTGTGCTGCCGAATATTTCCCAAATATGGATATAGCAATCAAATCAATGGGCGGTACCGGAAAAACAATTAAACCTAATCCGGATGTTATCAGTTATCATGATAAGAAATATCAAGTGTTTCTAAAAATGTTACAAAACCAATTAGAATATAGACAGTTAATGGAATAAATTTTAATTAAACTGTGGACTTTTGTTTTTGTAAATTTATCCCTCATATAATGGAAATTTTTACGGTGACACTATAAGTCGAGTACTGAAAAAAAAATCGTACTATTCCCGTTATTTAGACCTGAAATAACCATTCGCATTACTGTTATCTTGACTTCTTTTGACCTCCAATTTGATTTTTATTCTTTTCTGATTTAATCGAAACGTAACTTTACCAATTTCATGTCATTCTTCATCAAGTCTTTAATAAGAACACAACAAAATGTTGTTTAATATTGTCTTATCAATAATTACTTTATCATTATCAGTAACAAGTCTTCCAATAAATTCAAGTGAAATCAATAATCCACCATCATATAATCCTTCACAATTTCATGAAATACACGATCAAAGACAGAATGGTACTGAAAACTGGCACATTAATTTGGATGGTGTTTATCTAGCTTATGCTGGACCGGAAATGTTGTTACAATTGGCTGCACTGCTAGATCCAGAATTGTTTATTAATGGTGACCAATTTGAGGATTTGGACAATTTGTTGAATCAAGAAAAACCTGAAAGTACCACAGTTACAACAACATCAACAACAACACCAGGAAGTGATGGAACAAATGTGGAAGTTAGTTCTACTGTTGGAACTGCAGCTACACGAAAATCTGGACATTCTTCCAGACGGTAAGTCGGGAAATATTCACTTGGAAATTTGCTGAATTTCTTGAATTTCAGACGAATTCGGCTACCAGGCCTACTTAGACCATTTTTGAGAGGACAACAATAATCATTGTTTATCTATTATTTATTTCTATTGTATTATCATTATTATCAACAAATAAAAAAGACAACAATTAATAAAAAGCATTTTATTTAATCAAATTAACAATAAATAAATGTAATAAATTAAGTAAAATTAATTCTTAATAATTTGGCAAACACCTTCTGAATCTCTGGCAAGTCCAGGACCGCATTGTTCATTTTCAGCACCCAATAATTTCAATTCATCATCTATTACAACGGTTGTGCTATCAACATCAACATTAGAATTCTTATCACTGTTATCGTTAATAGTTAACACAAATTCACGTTTATCTCTAGCATTATTCTCACTATTAATTAATGCAATTGTTGGTGAATTTGCAACAACAATTTCCTCACCTTTCACGACAATCGGTTCAGGACGCAATTTTTCTAAATGATCACGTGTCGAACTGATATCAACATGATACGGTGCTGTTTTAGCTTCAATAAAATGTTGCGTTTCTTCTTCAATTTCATCTTTATTATTATTGTTCTTGTATTGTTGTTGTTGTTGTTTAATCTTCTTTTTCGGTATTGATTTCGATAAGAAATCGAGTAGACTTGGTTGTGGTGTACTTGCCGCTGTTGTTTGTGTTGGTATAATCAAGATGACAAAATTCTTCAAATCAGCCCTTATATTCCATTCACCCTGTTGACGTTGATCGTATAAAACACCACCATTTGGTTGACCATCACGTTTTGATGGTATCGGTGATGCAAGAGTGTTGATTATTAAAATTGAAGATAAGAACACTAAGATTTGTTTCATTTTTTGTGTAGAGATGATCTTCTTCTGCACTTGATCGATACTGGACAACAACTGATCGATCGATTGTAATGTTGACTTTTGATAAAGACTTGTTTTTACCGTAATGAAATTGTTTAAATCGTGATAACGGGAATTTCGCCAGTGATGACCTCTCTCTTTGATCCGAACTGATGATAAATTATTAGCGCAAATGTAAGAGGATTTGTGGAAAACTTGTTGATAAACTAATAACGGAACTGCATTGGTTCCAATTAAAATTTTGGCAAAAGAAGAAAATAACAACAATTCTTTTATTTATTTGTTTATTGTTTATAAATTATTACAACGTTAAAATGATAAAAATATAATTATTGATATGTTGCTTGGTTATCAGAGCTATTCTGGTACTGAATCGTCCAAATTTTGTCGAAATTTCGCTACAAAATTGCTGGCAATCCGTCCCAAATCAAATCTAAAATTCTCCTCTATTACAAAAATTACACTCTGTATATTTGAAAAATTTTGCATAACTTACGGTATACCAGGTCGTCTAGTTCTTCTACATTTACCATTTTTATCTCTAGTATACCCTGATGTACACTTTCTATAATGGCTAACTTCAGGTAACGATTCACGATCTAATGTTGTTGTTTCATCTGATACTAATGGAGATTGTAAGATTTGTACACGAATCTTATCAGGTGAATTTGTTTGAATGTTATCAGGTTTTTCTGTAACTTTTACAGGTTCTTCTGATGAAACTGGAGTACTATTTGGACTAGTACTAGTGCTAGTACTAGTTATACTATTATTAGCTGTAATAGTTTGATTTTCTGGTTTTGGTGTTGTAGTGGTTGTTAAATTATTAGGTTTTATCGTAAAATCTGAATAATCGTAATTGTAATCGTAGTCCTACAATGATTTTACCGTATTTTTGTTTTTAAAAACATTGTGTAATTTTTTGATAAAACTCACCCCTAACGCATCATCTGATAATAATGCGATTATTTGGAAATCTTTCAAATGTACTTGAATATTATGTGTACCATTCTGATTTAATAGAAATACATTCTCTGCTGATGGTAAATTATTACGATTCCGTGTTCTTGGTGCTGTATAAATTGTATTAATTAAAAATAAACTAATAAAAACAATAAATTGTTGTTTCATGATGATTCGCGTTGAATTGTTAAAGTTAGACTGGAATAACGATCGATCGATGTGGAAGATTGGAAAGAAACAAGAAAGACTCATAGATGGTCGATGACTTCTTCTTTTCAGATTTACATAGAAAACGATGAAAGGTCAAACTTGTTGTTGTTGTGGTTGTTATAATGTTGTAGACGAAGCAAAAAATAAATATGAATATGCACATTATTAAAAGTGGGAGAATTTCTCCCTGATTTGATTTGTTGATTATATTACCGCTAGGTTCTAAGAACCGGTCAATTTCGGGAATTTGCCGATTTTAATCCGTTAAACACGCAATCCGCTATAGGAATTGATTACAAAGCAATTATTATTTGTTTTTTTATCGGAGTTAATGATCGATTATGAGGTATTTAGATAAAAAGATCAAATTATAACTGTAATTATCTAAAACGAGCTTTTTTGCATTAATAACTGCATAAATGATCACAATTACCCTTAGAATATTTTAATTCAAAACAATATTAGCGAATTTGGTGGACACATTAATAAATTTCGTCAATTATTTTAAAATTCTGGGTAATACGGTACCCTCTACCATGAGATATCCTGTATAATACGGTGCGGTTGTCAGGTTTAAATTACGCGCCGCATTTGTTTGACAGATCAATAATACGGCTGACGCATGCGCAACTAGAATTTTATTATTTACAGTGATTTCTGTTGAAATTTTGATTTATTATGTAAATTTTTTCAAAAAAAAACCAATAATATTTGTGGTAATTACACAAATATTGTTATTAAAAATGAAGACAATTATCGATATGGTCGATGAGAATAATAACGATGAAAATGAATCAATAATTGATGCATTTGATGAGTAAGTGGTGTATATGTGTATTTTTACGCTAACTTGTTGCTTTATCAACCCTTTTTATCAATTAGGAGGGTGTAAATTAGATGATTTTATCATAAATTAACATATTTAAATCGATTAGATGTATATTTAAATTAGAAAAATACAAATCAAGTAGGCTTTTTCTAACCTTAAATTTTGTGAGATAAACAAAAGAAATCTAAGCCGACTTGATTGAAAATTTTCGATAATCTCCAGATTTACCCCCATTTAAGGATCGATTAAAACTATTAAAAAAAAATCATGCTGGTAGTGGTGGTGGATCATTAAAACAATCAACACACCCGCATTATTTCTATTATTATTGATTTATTACGAAAAACCCTATTTTTTTGTTTGTTCACAGTGAGCCAGGGTATTATCATCAAGTGATACGTTCGATGTTGAGTCCTGGTCATGAAACGGAATTAATCTATTGGTTTCGTAATAGCGGTCTTATACCGAATACGCAAATCTGTTCAAAATCGAAATTAAACGAGAATTGTAATAAAATAATGGAATGGTCCCCAGCGAAAGTTGTTGATTTCTATCAATGGAAATGTAGAAATTGTTTCGAAAAGAAGAGTATACGTGAAAATTCGATTTTTACTAATGTTAAATGTAGTTTTAAGAATTCGATAAGAATCCTATTAGGTTGGTGTAGGAGTTACAACATTGAAACAATGGCAAATATTTTAGGTAAGCTTGCTACAAATTAAAAACTAACAAAAATCGGTTTATTACAAATAAAATATTTGGCAACTTTTCCGTGCTTACGACCAATAGAAACAGGATAAATCAGGTATTGGGCTGAGTTTATTCTCTCTTGTTTTAAGTAGTGTAACATTGTTTATTTGTATTAATATTAAATTGATGGGATTTAGGTGTTAAAAAGCATGCTGTTCGAAGTTTGTACAAAACTGCAACAACGATGACAAGGAAATCGCTGAAATTACAACAAATTGGTGGTCCTGGTGTTGTTGTACTTGTCGATACATATCCGGAAGGTTGTGCGAATCATCGACGACCAGTTCGAGGCATTCGCCCCATTTTATGTATAGCTGAAGTTAAAGTAATTTATTAATATTTTCTTAATTATTATTATAATTGTTGATTTCTTTACAGAATATTCCGCCACGTTATTGGTTTGAAGCTTTAGATCGTTTGAATCGTTCAAATTTAGAACAAATCCATATAACAAAACAATTAATTTTACAAATAATTCAAGATATTGTTTTACCGGGTTCAATATTAGTTGCACGTTTAAATTCAACTTTATGTTCATATAATGATTTACAATATTTAAAAAATTTATATCCAACAATTGTTAGTGTTGAACATTTATCAAAATATAATAATGAATTACAAATTATTACAAATAATTTAGAAATTATATGGAAATTAGCATTAGATATATGTGAGGAAGCACAATTTTATAGTTTTGATGAAGTACCAAATTTTTTGATAAGTCAAATGTGGTATTCACGTTATAAAAATGAAATGTTTGAAATGTTATTGAATCAACTTACTGATATGAGATAATTATTGTAATATTTGTTTGTCTTCTTATTCTTCTTCTTCTTCTTTCGTTTTGTTTAGTTGTAAAAAGCAATAATTTGTGTTTTTGGTGCTTAATCTGATTGAGTTAAGACTTATTTTTTGTGGAAAACGATATTTTCTTATATTGATATTCAATAGAAAAGGCACAAATAGTAAAATTACATTTGTCTGTTAACGATTAAGAGAAGATATATGCAGTTTTTGGTTTATATTTGCAATAATTGCCAATAGTTGATATTAATTTTACGTTTCAAAATTCAGTAGGCTTAAAGCGCCCCATACACACACATCAATCGTCTGTGGACAATCATAAATAGTCGATAGATCGGTGTGTATGTATGGGATGTTTTAGATTTAAATTTTGGTGAAAGCTCAAATGTTGTTTTGTTTGTTCCGTTATTGTTGTAATTGATAATGTGCCTTAAAATTTCACAATCAAGAAAGAAGCGCTCTTTATTTATTTTTATTTTTTTGGTAAGTATTGTTACTGTTGTGGTAGATTTTCTAATGATATTATCCAATAATTTGTGTTGTATTTGTATTGGAAAAAATATTAATTATTTTATTTCAATCATAGTTTCAATATATTCGTAAAAATACATTTTTTTTTTAGACACACTGAAAATTCCAGTTTTCAATCCTCATTTTCCACTATCCAAGAACATCTCTAAATGACGGAACAGTTTTGCTAGACTCAACTTTAGTCAGCACTCAAGTCTCCTTTTACGCTGCTTTTTTGTGCGTTATTTTTTGCATACACCGCATAAAAAGAGACTCAGGATATAGGTGCATTCACAATAATCAACAGTTTAAACAGCGGTCTAGGAAGGTAACATTTGTGGTTTGTCTATAACAGAACCGGCTTTAGAGATTTTGTCACGTAAGGCATTCTCCTCCATGTACCTACCCACAAACACATACGTTAAACATAACTTATAACTTTAAAACCGGGAAATAAAATAAAACTGAATTATAGTAATTTTCCTAAAAAATTATATTTCATTTCGCGCCCTCTGATATTTCACCCTAAATCCGGGTCTGCTTTGTAGTAACCAATACCACACAAGTACATAGAATCTTTTGGATTAGGATAATATTGTCATTACGTATTATTTTGTCGGAAGTGGAATTATGACTGGTAAGTTTAATTGGATCACCACTGTGATGACCCAAAAAATACTCTCTTTCCACGAATTTTTTGCTAAGATAGTTTCTAAACTTTTATCAGAACTGAAACATAAACTTCAAAAGAGGAGCGTGTAACTATATTCAGGGGCCCGGGTGCCGGAAATACGAGATGGAGCCCTTCCTTAGGTTATGTACATGTTATAAATGATAAATCTAAAGGCCAATAGACTGTCTGGGAATGTCGTCAACTCTGAAACAACTGGCTAAGGGTAATAAATTTACTCTTGCATGGGTGCTAGTGCATTAAGGATTTGCTAGAAACGAAATAGTTGATGACCTTGCATGAACAAGTACTATGGCTCCACTTATAGGTCCAGATCCATTCTGTGGGCTAGTCAAGATCCACAAAAGGCAGGAAATCTGTGCGTTGGAATGGAGCAGCTTCTCGACCTAAGTAGGAGCGAACTAAGACTGATAACAGGATTGTTAAATGGGCAGTACCCAATGATATACCGTCTCAAAAAACTGAGCAAAACATACAGTGAGAGATGTAGATTGTGTGGATCGGACAATGAAACCTCTGAACAAATACTATGCAAATGTGATGGCTTGGCTCACATAAGACTCACCCACCTAGGCAGTGTGACTTTATTACCTTCTGAAGTGGCAAAGAGGTCTCCCAGAAAGATAGTTAGGTTTGCTAAAAAGATATCGTTTTTTGGTATATAAATAGATCAACTGTGGTCGCAGTTCAAAAAGGCTAAAGTAGCCAAATCTAGAAATAATAAAAATCAGTAAATAATGGCTTTGCAGTTCAGCCCGTGGGTTATTGTTGGGCGGCATGACTGGTGGACCTGGGTGTGGCGTATCCGCAGCATCTTCCATTTGCATGGCCCTATTTGAAAGCTATATTAACGATTTATCGGAACGTTCTCCAGCTCAAATTTGACAAATGTTACATCCAAAGCATGCTGGTGACACGTAGTCCTTACGCCACTGTTTTCTTTGGCTGTGTTTGAAAATTTTCCGCCTATTCTCGTATATATTCAACGGAAAGATAGACTACTGAAAAGACATGCCAGTAGAGTTATAATTTTTGATGTTTTTTTAGGTATAGATAGATATCGGTTAGGTATTTGTGCCACAAAGATCGGAATACAGCCCACATTGATTCCCCATCTAGTCTTTTCGGATGGCTGAATATTAGAAAATTTCAGAGAAAATGTGACTTTTCCGTTATTTTACTAGAACTTTCTTTTTATTTAACAAAAACTTATTTAAGTTCCAGAATCTTCAGTCATTAGTGTAGAGAGTGGGTTGTCATAATAAATGACGTAAAATACTGTTTGGTCGATACATTCTACGAATTTACAGCTACAACACAGAAACTTATCCAATAAAAAAAAATGTATGAAAAAGAGGTAATATTTATTCTTTTATTATTGATATCATGATCAAAATTAATAATTGATGACCGCTTTGCAAGGATCCTGAAGATTTGAGGAATGAAATCTATCATTTAAAAAAACAATTATTAAACACCAATACTGAAAATAATTTATTAAAAGTTAAAATTCGTAAATTGCTAGATGAAATCAATCGAAAAGATAAACAACTGGACGCTATATTCGATCCGAAAAAGGTAATTTATTTTATTTAATTTCTGATTTTAAAATTAAACAAAAATTAATTATTAGTCACCTGATATACGTAAAATTATTTACGAAAAGAATGCATCATTTATTGTGAATGTAAAAGAGAAGAATGATAAATTCAGAAAAACCATAAATGATAAAGATGCAATAATTAAACGTTTACAAAAACAACTGGAGATTATTAAATTATATTCACCCGGTTCAACACAGTTTTTACATTGTAAAAATAATGAAAATTTAGATTGTGACAAAGATATAAAGAAACGATCAAATTTTAAAATTTCATCTATTAAAGAGCAGAAAAATGCTGAATTGAAACGCACCAGGAGTCTATCATGGACTCCAGAATTGATGAGGTAAAATTCAGCTTTTTATGCAAAACAACAATTAAAATTATAGTATTTTAAGTAATTGTAGTAAATCGGATAATACTGAAGATGAGAATTCAAAAAAAACTAAACGACCAGCCAGTTATGATGTGAAAGATCAATATCGTGGCTTATCAAGAGAACATCTCTTATCAATTATTGAAAATTTAAAAAACAATCAAAGTCAATGTAGTTCACGTAAATCAAGTCCGGAAAGTTTAAATCGTATTGATTCATATTGTAATAGTCCACATGATGAAATCCAACAATTACATAAACATTTTCTAGAGATGATAACAGAAGTTGATTATTTAAAAACGAAAATTTCACAATTACAAAATGATCAACATAAAACTGAACATGTTCTGAAAAATAAAGAGTAAATTTGATCGATTTAACTTCGAAATAAATATAATTTTAATGCAATAATTTTCAGTAATAGTATCGATAAATTGGCGGCTGAAATTAAAAATCTGAAAAGACCAAAATCAAGAAAGAAACGTGGCAATAATCGCTTCGATTATGAGGATACAGTTACGATTTATTCGAATGGATTTACGCGAGAATGCAATCGAAATTTTCAAAAATCACACGTAAATACTGCATTTTTGGAATCGTTACAGTTTTCTTTTTGTTGTGTACTTTCATGATTGTTTACAGGACTTGAAAACGTTGAAAACTAAATCAACAAATGATGTAATGACACAAATTGAAGCAACCAATGATTTGGATAATCTACAAAGTTTTCGTAGTTACATTGATAATGGTGATGTCGTTATTGTAAAGAAACCACAAACTACTCAAACTATTGTTGATGAAAATTTGAATGATGATGAAGATGATGATGTAATACCTGAAGAATATGAAACTGAAACTAACATTGATAATGATCAACAAAAAGATTGAATAATTTACAAGATGTTCTTTTATTTCTATTTTTAGTTTATCTATAATTTTTATAATATTTAATAAAATTATGTAAGTGTCAAAAATAGTGGTAAAAGATTGGTAAAAAGGTTATCGCAAACTAGTCTTACACTTTATCAATTCCAGTACAAGGTGCATATAGCGCATTCATGAATCCAATCATTACATTTCTTGTGAACTGATTTGTACAAGATTTATTAACATACACAGTGACATGTTTTTTAACATTATCAACAACGCTGAAATAAACAATAAATTCAATAAATAAGAATACAAATAAACAATAAATGAAACTTACCTGCAAATATCGGCTACACCTAAATCATCTTCACGTCTGTCAACTTCGTCAAATATATCATTCAGATTATCTTCCATAGTTCCGAAATCCTCTATATTTCTTTCTTCCGGTAAAACACAAATATTTGCAAATTCAAAGATTTGTTCACCACTCAAACTACACATATATTTCACACCTGATTCAATGCTCTTTACAAACAGATTCGGTGTCCCTTTTGATTTATTTGGTAGACAATTATCAATAACTGTAACTATTGGTGTTACACAGGTTACAAAATTTGTTTTCCATGCAGCACATACTGTTAAACTACCACGATTAGATTTAGCACATTCAATTGCTGAAGCAGTAGCATTCTAAAATATGAAAATTACAAATTTGTTCCTTTAATAAAATTTTAGTCGATTCATACAAGAACATCCTTTATAATATTTGGACAACTATTATTGAATTGACTGCTAATATTGTATTGAACTTCAGTTTTATCGATGAGTTCTTTAATATACGGTGTGGGTGATTTGATTTTGTCTAAAACAGCGTTTATTTCGTTTTGTTGTTGATCTTCTTCTGAGGACGAATCGGCTTTTATTAAACTAACAACTAGAGCAGTACAAAGATGTTTGTTAAATTATATTGGAATTAATTGAAAAAAAATAAAAACTTACCCGCAAATAATGAAAACAAAATCAAGAAAGTCTTCATGATTTTCAGTATGCTAGTAACGTTCTGATAGATTTATAAAATCTAGAGTGTCTTTTATATTTTGTTTGTTATCATTGATAATGAGGTTTTTAATTTAAATATTATGGTCTTGTTTGTGATAACCCATAATGTATTCTAACGAAATTTGATAGGAGAGAAAGACCTCCAAAAAGTCATGTTTATTTTTGATGTTCAATAATCGTCTGGAACATAATATCGCAATAAACGTTATTTAAAAATAAACAACACTCACTGTTATTAAATGTATAGTCCATCATTATCAATGACCTATTGCCAACGTTGTGAAAATGACAATAACCTGTTCTTGTAGAATTTGGGCTCGTGAGAGTCATAAAAGTCTGATAACCACTTGTTTTACAAAAGATTTTCCCGTAATATGAGCCTGCAGTGATCGAAACAAGTGGTAGTCGAAACGAGGGATATCCGACATGTACGCAGAACTTACAGCTTAACTCTACAATTTTTCTGCACGTCGCCGAGGCGATATAAGGCCGAGCATTGTCGTGGAGGAGATACACGTTGTCTTGTTTTCCCTTGACTTTATGTGTTACATCACCAAGCATAGCCTAGTAACGTTTAGCATTGATACACGTTCCCTGTGGCAGCAATTCCTAGTGGATAAGTCCTTTCACATTCCATCAAACGCTCAACATAACCTTTTGTGTAGTTGTCATCTTAGATTTGACCTTCGGCATACCTCTTTAACCACTGCTAAGTCTTTGCGTGTATTCCTATAATTGACGTAAAGAATTCATTTCTCATTCCCAGTAACCAAATTACGGAGCCAAGCAGAAGTACGATGGGATATAAGAAATTGTGTGCTACTCGAGCTATCCGATGGTCATCATTTAATTCTCGGGGTACCCACTGACTGTGCCTGTACACTTTATCTGTTTTAAATGTCGATCTATAGCAATATGGGAGCATTTGAATTCTTCTCTAATCTTCCGTGTAGTCTTTCTCTATGAGTTGTGTTAGACGGTCGATATCAACATCAACCGTTCGTCCCTCATGGGGCTTATCTTCAAGATTGTAGTCTCCTTTTGTGTAACGTCAGAACTAATCTACTATCGGGTGGGAAGAGACCGCATTCTCGCTCATAAATTAGCTGTATGCGACTTTTTAAATCCATCACTTTCTTACTGTAATTCGCTATCCTGGAATATTCCAGCAATATTGCTGCAATAAGGTGTACTGTCTGGGGTCGATTAACGCACTGACGAGCCAGCTTTGAATGTTCTAGAGAGTTCTTCAAAAAGTTGTCAGATTATTATGTTCCAACCTAATAGTTTGGTAACAATATCAGTTCCAAGCATTCATGGGTATGTTGGAAGTGGCATAAAAATGAAGTTGGTTTTTATAATAAGCTTTATTTGTCTAATTAACAATTTCTACAAAATTAATGTTTAAAAATTGCATTTAATTAGCAGTATTACAGCGCATAGTAACAGCATCCATCATTTCAGTAAATACAGTTTTCGTCATTTGATTTAGACAATTTTTATCAATTTGTTCTTTGATATAGTTCTTCAATTCATTTCCAATACTTAAAATAAAGCAATATTAACAGAAATAATTTATAAAAATTCTATAACTTACCCGCAAATATTCTTTACAGTAAAATCTTGTTTAAGTTTTGCCATTTTCGGTCTAAAACTTTCAGCCCAAGCATCCTTTTCACTTTGCTTTGTTGGCATCATACATGGATTATAAAGTTCAAACATTTGTTCACCTTTCCAAGTACAAGCATGATTCAAAACATTAATTATACTTTCGGCAATAAACATTGGTACTCCTTTTGTTTCTTCCGGCATGCAATCTTCAGTAGCATTAATAATCGGTGTGATGCAAGTCATAAGTCTTGATTTAATACCAGTACACACTGACATACTACGATCAGTAGCATCAGCACATTCAATTGTTGACATTATAGCTTTCTATAGAAGCAAAATTTGTAATGAAAATTCTAATTTTTCTTATTTTTGTAATGACTTACTTTAAGGTTTTTGCTACCGTTAGGACAACTTTTATCAATCATTTCACTGGTCCTACCATTAGGGCGACTAAAATAAGATCTTACCGTAAATTGTATTTGTGGTGGCATTCGATCTAAAAGCATCAGCATAGCATCTTCAAGTTCATCATTTTCAATAGGTTTCACATCAGTTTCACAAATACCAACTGAAAGTTCCAATAAAATAACATTTAATTTCGATTTTGAATTAGATTTTGTTACAGACTTACCAGCAAATAGTGAAAATACAATCAAGAAAGTCTTCATGATTTTTGGAATTATTCTCAACAATAATTGTATGTTGAATGAATTTAAATCTCGATGGTTATTCCTTTTATATATCTTGGACCTTTTGGATAATACATTTGTACAAAATAGTGGAAAATGTCCAGATAGAAACGGATAGGCAATGAAACAATGTCAAAGGAGCACGGCCTCGCTGGTGTTTGTTTAAAGTTGGTTCTAATAATTTTCGATTAATTTTGAATTGTTGATAATTCTATAGAAATAATAATGATAATTTATAAATTGAATCCTTATTGTGAGAATGATGGATGCATCAGGTGATCTACCTACGTTGTTTCCAAATATACTTTAATTTTTGAAACTGAATTACCACTCGAGACTCCATTTCTTAGGATGAAGCCATCAGTACTTACAATTAGTCGAATCTAATGATCCGAAATTGCTTGTAGATTAGAATAGACTTATCCAGGGTTTTACATCAAATTTAAACGGATAGTAGTAGGTTTCAACTATTGAGGGACAACAATTTTCAATTATAAACAATAAGGATTATGTCGTCTTCTAGACTGGATCAGTTCTTGTTTTATTTCTTTTTTTTTTTTGAAAACAACAATAGTCTTCTCAGTTATTGTTTTTCTTCTGGAAACAACAAGTGGTAGATTTCCGAAAATTGTGGGTTATCACAATTAAAAATTTGAAACCTTGACCTATATATACAGCTAATAATTGAGGAAATATAAAGAAAACAACCATAAATTTTCGAACTCATACATTGATTATCAATGACAGAAATGTTGAGTACCTTGAAGACTTTCCAGGTTTTACTTCTATTATTTGTCAGAATATCTTTAACAGGATCATGTTAAATTAAAGTTAAACATCGCTTAATCGGAGATTTCTATTTGGTAGTCGAGCAACAAACGATAAAACTCATTCGAAATCAATTCTGCCTGATTGAGTGTTTGAATTGTATTGTTGGCAGAGAATAAGCTAATTGTAGAAATGGTTCGTAATTAGGTTCCTTAATGAATTGGTGACTAATTTAGAATTATGTCGAAATAAACATATGCATACTTTCATTCTGCATTCTGCATTTAGGCGGGCGCATTCGCCATTTTAACGCAAAATGTTCCACTGCAAAATTTAATTAGTTATTTTTATTCAAATAATTGTCAAATTGATTATAACTGACCCTCGAAACCTAATAAACAATCAGAAAATGATAACAGCTATATGATTAAGAGGTCTGAGAGCAACACAATTTATCTTATGTGTCCCCCTAATCTTTTCTAATACTGTTTGAAAATCATTAGATATTTTCGTTTGTTTATCAATTATCATACTCCAGTTTATCGGTAAAAATTAAAATAATAGCAATTGAATGTGAAAATGGTGAATGCGCCAGCTGATAAATACGTTCAACAAATCACAGTTTTGTACTTTATTGTCTAATCAGACAAACCGTATTCTTGAAAATGGATAATTTGCTTCATCTTACATAAGACAACAACAGGATAATTATGGATTACTTTTCATGAATAACAAGGAAATTTTAAGTTTTGTAACGAATTTTATATTTTTAAGTATCAGTTAGAAGTTAATGAAGTAAATACATTATTTTCTGGTTTTTATTTTCCTAATTAGTAACTCTAGTGTTGTAAACTAGGCTTCATTAGCTGCACATTATCATAGTATTGATAATAAAAATTCAAATGATGTTGAAATTCAAAACAATAATGATCAACAAAAAGACTAAATAATTTTTATAATTTTATTAATTTCTATTTTAAGTTTATCAACATTTCCATAAATTTTTATAAATTAACAAAAAAATTAGATATTAATTGTTGAAGGATTAGTAGAAAGGTTATCACCGAATAGTCAACAAAAACAAGCAAAATTACACAAGTAAATTGTTGATTTTTATAAAAATCCTAATCTATAACAATTTTTCATTAATTTTAATACAAGGTACATAAACTGCATCTATCAGCCCACTAAATACATTTTTTGTAAATTGATTTGTACATGATTTATTAATATAAACATTAATAGCTTCCTTAGTATCATTTGCAATCCTTGAATAAACAATAAATTCAAATATAAATAAACCAGAATAAGAATAAATAATTATATAACTTACTTGCAAACATCGCGCACATTGAATTCTTCTATACGTCTTTGAAATCCTCCAATTAGAGCATATAGATTTCCCTCCACAGTTTGAAATTCATTTTTATTGTTTTTAGTTGGTTGATAACAATCATTTACAAATTCAAATACTTGTTCACCACTTAAATTACATACATAATTAATGCCTGATTCCATACTCTTTACAAAAAGATGCCCTATTTCGTTCAGATTTTTCGGTAGACATTCATCAATAAAGTTAACTAAAGATGTTGCACAGGATGTAAAACGTGTTGTGAAAGCACCACACAATGTTAAAGTTTCAGTGTAATTTTCAAAACATTCCATCGTTGCAACAGTAGCCACCTAAAAGAACACCCGATAATGAATTCATTACCTTAATAATAACAAGGATTTACACTGAGATCATTTAAGCCACAACTTTTGTTGAACCGATTACTGATATTGTATTGAATTTGAGTATTATCAAGCATTTCTTTAATATATGGTGTTGGTGATCTGATTTCATCTAAAATAGCGAATAGTTCGCTTTGTTTCTCATCGTCTTCAGAGGAAGACTCGGCTTTTATTAAATTAACAACTAGAACAGTACAGGTGAAAAATGTTTGTCAAATTATTTTAGCCAATTTATTTAAAAAAAACTTACTCGTAAATAATGAAAACAAAATCAAGAAAACCTTCATGATTCTCAATATTCTCGTAATCTTATGACACAGTCAGTAAACCGAGTATGTATTTTATATGTTGGTTTGTTATCAGTGATGAACTTTCAAATGAAAACGCTATGGTCTCGTTTGTGATAACCTGTAATTTGGTGACTTCTAAAGAAACTTGATAGAAGAAAAAGAATCTCTAAATACTGTTGTTTATTATTAATTTTCAGAAATCGCCTCTTAATTGATAACAATAGATTTCTATGAAATGGTGTCAAAAAAAGTTTGTTTTTATAATAAACTTTAATTGTACAATCAACAAATTATACAAAACCTATAATTAAAAATTGTAATTTAGCCTTGATTTACAGTGCTACAAGGTGCAATAAGAGCATCCATCATTCCTGTAAATACAGTTTTCGTCATTTGATTTGAACAACTTTTATCAATTTGTTCTTTGATGTCGTTCTTTAGTTCATTTCCAATGCTTAAAACAAAAAAATTTTTACAAAAATAATTTGCAAAAATTCTGTAACTTGCCTGCAGATCTTTTTTACCGTTAAACCTCGTTCAAGTTTTATCAATTTCGGTCTTTTCACTTTGCTTTTTTGGTATTATACACGAATTATAAAGTTCAAACATTTGTTCACCATTCAAGCTACAAGCATAATTCATACCACTAATTATACTTTCGGCAATAAAATTTGGCAATCCTCTGGCCTTTTCGGGCATACAGTCTTCGGTAGCATTAATTATCGGTGTGATGCAGGTCATAAGTCTTGATTTAATACCGCGACACACTGACATACCACCATCACCAGCATCAGCACATTCGATTGTTGACATTATAGCTTTCTATAGGAGCTTTGTAGTGAAAATTCTAATTTTATTTTTTCTGTAATGACTTACTTTAAGGTTTTGGATACCGTTAGGACAGCTTGTATGAATTTTCATATTGGTCACACCATCAGAAACACCAAAGATTTTTGTGATTTGCATCTGTGGTGGCATTCGATCTAAAAGCATCATCATAGCGTTTTCGAGTTCTTCTGCTCCAACAGTTTTGACAGTTTCACAAATACCAACTAAGAATTCCAATAAAATAACATTTAATTTCCATTAGAATTAGATTTTATCAAAAACTTACCGGTAAATAATGGGAATACAATCAAGAAAGTCTTCATGATTTTTAATAGATTGAATAAATCTAAATCTTGATAGTTGTTCCTTTTATATTTCCTTGATCATCAATTTATGTATGGGTCAATTTTTCTAATATGCAATTTTGATAAGATATTTGTACAAAATTGTGGAGAATGATCGAATAGAAACGGTTTGGAAATTAAACAATGTCAAAAGGCCACCGTCTCGTCGGTGTTTGTTTTTAGTTGTTTTTGATAATTTTCGAGTAATTGTTTATAATTTAATCAAAATTATGAAGATAATTCATAAATTAAATGTTTTGTGTGGAAATGGTGGATGCGCCGGGTGATCTATTTACGTTATTCTCAAATATGGTTTAGTTTTTGATAAGGAATTTCCAAGAAATAGAAATTGTGTTCTTATTACCACTCTATACGCTATTTCGAAGGGTGGAATTTTCTCTACCGCTTAGTTGAATTTAATAATATAGAATTGCTTGTTCATTAAAAAAGTTATAAGACAACAGCAGGATCATTGCTGTGCTATGGATTGCTTCTCATAAATAACAAGGAAATTTTAAGTTTTGTAACGCATTTTACATTTTTAAGTATCAGTTAGAAGTTAATGAAGTAAATACACTTTTTTCTGGTATTTATTTTCCTAATTAATAACTCTAATGTTGTAAATTAGGCTTTATTAGCCGCACATTATCAAAGTATTGATGATGAAAATTCAAATGATATCAGAATTCAAAAAGGAGAATGATCAACTAAAAGACTGAACAATTTTTATAATTTTATTAATTTCTATTTTAAGTTTATCAACGTTTCCATAACTTTTTATAAATTAACAAAAAATTACATATTTACTGTGGAAAGATTAATCAAAAGGTTATCGCCGAATAATCAACAAAAACAAACAAAATTACATAAGTAGATTGTTAATTGTTGAAAAATCCTAAATAATAACAATTTGTAATTATTTCAATTACAAGGTGCATAAAGTGCAACTATGAGCCCAATAAATACATTTCTTGTAAATTGATTTGTACAGGATTTATTAATATAAATATTGATATGTTTTTTAACATCATCACCAATGTTTAAATAAACAAAAATTCAAATATAAACAATAAGAACAATAATAAATAATGATTAAGCTTACCTGCATATATCGCGTATTTTCAAATCATCTATTCGTTCAGCAAATGCTTCAACTAGAGTTTTTACATTTTCTAAAACAGCCTCATACTCATTCTTATTTCTTTCAGATGGTAGAATACAATCATTGACAAATTCAAAAACTTGTTCACCATTTAAATGAAAGAAATGCCTGATTCGATGCCCTTTAGAAGAAGATGCATTATTTATTTCAAATTTTCCGGTAAACAATTATCAATCATTGTATTTAGAGGTGTTAAACAAGATGTAAATTGTGTTGTCCAAGCTGCACATTTTGTTAAATTTTGACTATAAGTATGAAAACATTCAAACGTTGAATTAATAGCCATCTAAGAAAAACGAAATTTGATAATTTATTATTTTACGAATTACAGTTGGTAATTTACACTCTCATCAATTGCACGACAACTACTGTTAAATTGATTACTAATATTGTGTTGAAATTGAGTTTTATAGATCCATTCTTTAATATATGGTGTTGGTGATCTGATTTCATTTAAAACGGCCCATAGTTCGTTTTGTTGTTCATCTTCTTCTGAGGACGAATCGGCTTTTATTAAATTAACAACTCGAGCAGTACAGGTACAAAGATGTTTATCCAATTATTTTAAAATTTATTAAAAGACTTACTGGTAAATAATGAAAATAAAATAGAGAAAGTCTTCATGATTTTCAGTATTCTTGTAACGTTATGATAGATTTATAAAATCTAGAATGTCTCATATATTTAACTTGTTATCAGTGATAAACTTTTTAATTCAAATGTTATGGTCTTGTTTGTGATAATCTGCTGTTTACCAACTTGTTGATTTCGAAAGAAATTTGATAGAAGGACAGATCTCCAAAAATTCAGGTTTATTATTGATTTTTCAGAAATCGTCTTTTGACTGATAACGCTAGATTTATAGGAAATGGTGTAAAAATAAAGTTTGTTTTTCTAAAAAACTTTATTTCTCTAATTAACAAATTATGCAAAACTTATAATTAAAAATTGCAATTCAGATTTAATTAACAGTACTACAGCGCCTGGTAGCCGTATCCATCATTTCAGTAACTACAGTTTTCGTCATTTGATTTGGACAAGCTTTATCAATTTGTTCTTTGATACTGTTCTTCAATTCATTTGCAAAGCTTAAAATAAAGAAATATTAACAAAAATAATTTGCAAAAATTCTATAATTTACCTGCAGATATTCTTTACAGTTAAATCTTGTTCAAGTTTTATTGCTTTCGGTTTAAAATTTGCCTTCCAAGCATCGTTTTCACTTTTGTTTGTTGGCAATATACACGGATTATAAAGCTCAAACATTTGTTCACCATTCAAGCTACAAGCATAACTCAAACCATTAATTATACTTTCGGTAATAAGCATTGGTACTCCTTTTTTTTCTTCTGGCATACAATCTTCAGTAGCATTAATTATCGGTGTGATGCATGTCATAAGTCTTGATTTAATACCAGTACACATTGACATAGTACGATCACTAGCATCAGCACATTCAATTGTTGACATTATAGCATTCTATAGAAGCAAATTGTGATGAAAAACTGTAATTTTTGTTATTCTTGTAATGACTTACTTTAAGGTTTTTGCTACCGTTCGGACAGCTTTTATCAATCTTTATACTGGTAGTACCATCAGGAGCACCCATGAAAAATTTTCTTGCCATTTTCATTTGTGGTGGCATTCGATCTATAAGCATCATCATAGCGTTTTCGAGTTCATCTGGTTCAACATGAACAGTTTTAACAGTTTCACAAATACCAACTAAAAATTCCAATAAAATAATATTTAATCTCGATTTCGAATTAGATTTTGTTATAAACTTACCGGCAAATAGTGAAAATATAATCAAGAAAGTCTTCATGATTTTTAGGAATTATTCTCAACAATAATTGTATGTTGAATGAATTCAAATCTCGATGTTTGTTCCTTTTATATTTCTTTGATTATCACTTTGTGTGTGTGGGTCAATTTTTCTTATTTGAAACTTTTGATAAGACATTTGTACAAAACAGTGGCAAATGATCGAATAGAAACCAATAGCAAATCGAATAATGTTAAAAGGCCACGGTCTCGCTGGTGTTAGTTTCTAGTTTGTATTTTCGATTATTAGTTTATAATTTTATGGAAATAATAAAAATAATTTATCAAATGATTTTTTAAAAATGGTGGATGCGCCGGGTGATCTATTTATGTTATGTGCAAAATATACGTATTTGATAAGGAATTTCTAAGAAATCGCATCTATTATCTTATTACCATTCTATAATCTATGTCTCAGGATGTAACCTTTTCTAACGTTTTGTTGAATCTAATAGTCCAAAATTACTGGTGGATTATAGTAGAGTTAAAGACAATTCTTTTTTAGACAATAATGAGGTCATTTTTCACACCATTTCTCTTAAAATTGCTGTTTAATTAAACGAATAAATTTAGCTCCAGCCATTGAAGGACAACCAAGAATTTAATAAAAACTTCTACGATTATCGGCACAAGATAATTACAAACAAAACGAAGATGATGTCGTCTTCTCAGTTATTGCTAGTAAATAATGAAAATAAAATAAAGGAAGTCTTCATAATTTTCAGTATTCTAGTAACTTTATGATAGATTTATAAAATCTAGAATGTCTCTTATACATATATTGTCTTGTTATCAGTGATAAACTGTTTAATTAAAATGTTATGGTCTTGTTTGTGATAACCTGTTGTTTGCCAATTTGATGACTTCTAAAGAAATTTGATAGAAGAAGAAACCTCCAAAAATTCATGTTTATTATTAATTTTCAGAAATCGTTTTTTAATTGATAACAATAGGTTTATAGGAAATGGTGTAAAAATAATGTTTATTCTCAAGATTAGTCCTAGGGTCATAGATGGGGTACCCAGCGCACTTATGCAAAATATATTTAGACATCCTGGAATTGAATCAAAATGCCTACATTGAAGATAAGGTCTATTCTGGTTTCAACCAGTGTTAATAATTAATAGATAATCGACAATTTGGCGCCCCTTTAAAAAGGCGCACTTGTGTGTGGCACAATCTGTATAGCAGGTAGCTGCGGCCCTGTGTAGTTTATTTTCGGAATCAAAAATAATAGTCGTTATAGGCTACTCTGAAAACAAAAACAGAGTATATCAAAGAAGCACTACTCTTATTTGTTTATTGATGATTAGTCATCAGCTATCAATAAATTAGTAATAACAGTCACAACAATAGTGATAACAAATTATCCTATTATTTAATAAGTTGAGAGACTAATACCATAAATGAATCATCAACTCAGTAATGTTTTTGACAACAAAAATCATGATTTCATTTTCTAATATGGTATGATTTTGACTATTTTTATCAATAAATAGACTGTTGTAATCTTCATAATGATAATAAAATTAAATAATTTGTTTTCTATTATGTAATTTTATTTTAATCATTTTATTGTTATCATTAACAGAGTTATGAGGGGGTCAAAAATTATAAAAGGTTATCACAGAATAATTAGTGAAAGAAGAAACGAATGTATATAGTTTTAAACATGTCTTTATTCATTCAACTCTTATCAAACATCAATGTGTTAATTTAGACTTCGTTACATGGTTGCAAAAGGGCATCTACCATTCCATTGAATACACTTTTAGTGACTTCATTACCACAAGATTTGCCGATATAAGAATTCAAACAGCTCTTGGCATCATTTCCAACACTTTACCAAAATAATAATTAAAACTTAACAAATGTAAATATAAATAAAATGATTTATAATTTACCTGCAGACTTTCTTTGCTGTTAAATCATTTTGAAGTGCTTCAAGTTTTGGTTTAATGTTAGTTTCACAAGCTTCAGCTTCTTTTTGGTTCTTTTCTGTTGGTAAAGCACAATCATTCCAAAATTCAAATAATTGTTCACCACTCAAACTACAAGCATATTTGAAACCGGCTGCAACACTTTTTACGACAAGATCTGGTAAACCTTTGGATTTTTCTGGTAGACAATTATCGATAACAGTAACTAATGGTGCTGAACATGTTACAAAACGTGATTTTAATGCAGCACAAACAGTCAAATTTGGATCAGTAGCATCAGCACATTCAATCATTGAATTTAAAGCTTTCTACAAGACGATTTCATGTAAATGATATTGTAGTTGTTTTGATATATAAAAATTACTTACGGTGATATTTTGGCTAGCACCAGGACAACGTTTGTCGATTTCAGCAGTAGCATTACGTTTCATACTTTCAACATCGACTTTACTCAATAATTGTTTTAGATGTGGTGATTTGATTTTATCTAAATTACCTAAGAGTTCATCTGATTCTTCAGAAGAATCAGCTCTAGCCAAATTGGCAACTATAATCAATTAGGATTAGAATTTAAAATAAGAAATTGAATAATCATAGACTTACTGGCGAAAATTGCAAATAAAACCAAAGCAGTCTTCATGATTGTTTCTTTTGTACTCTCAACGATACTTAGTTGATTTAATCGAAAATCTATGCAGGCTTCTTTTATATTCTTTTTGTTATCAGTTATCTAAACGTTGGGGTCTTTAAATAAAACATCATTAAGTTTCTGGTTGTGATAACCTAATTGATACATTCTACTTTTTTCTTAACGCTAGCATAAATAAAAATATTGTATTAAAAATTCAACATAACAAACAGATAAACGATAATTCTAGGTTGAATATGGAGAAAGTTGAAGGAAACTAAAAGGACACGACCTCTGTTACAGTTTTTGTTTACTTACATTTTAACGATGGCTGTTGTTTATCTGTCCGTTGGGTTCTAAGAATTATGTCATCGAAATAACATGTTGCATCAAATTAAACGACATGTAAAATTGGCAAGGCGACATTTAAAGGCGTGTAAAAAAGACGATTTAGCCAAAATTTTCTAAATTTCATTTCGTCAAACTTAATCTTTTGCTATCCGTATATTCTATAATTCGTAAAAAATTCTGTATCCAACCTACAGACCTAATCTTTGCTTTATTTGAAAGATAATTCTTTTCTGTTTCTGTTGAGCTAGTAATAAAATTGCTAATTTGCTTCTTTTATTCATAAATTGGTTATAAAATGTGTGTAAAATTTTCTATGTAAAATTGGTGGATGCTGTTTTGTATACTTTTTCGAAGGACCAGAAAATAAACTATGAACTGTAGATTTAGACTGTATTTTTGGTTGTGTTCT
>JAZBGY010001059.1:0-30370 GCA_037414755.1 Lydus trimaculatus | reverse complement strand
TTGTATTTGGGTTGTTCGATAAAGCTTTGGAATTTCCATTATTACACTTGTTTTTACCTGCTTTGACAAAAATTTGCACAGATGGTCAGAGTGGTGGCCCCCTTCATTTGATTTACTATTTTATTGGTACTTACTACTGGTCTAACTTTCATTGTGAAGATGGTTAGTTCAATTTTACAACTTAAGTTGTAAAAACGCTAAAATCTTGGTACAAGTATATAGTTTGTCCCATGACATAAGAGATACAGTAAAATAATAAAAATTAGTGTACAATAGATACAGAAGCAAGTACTTGGTGGAAATGGTGAAATATTGCCACCATAAATAAATATTTAAAATTTGTCATGACCACAAACTGCACAGATGTTTTTTTTTAAAACATAGGAAAGGGTCGATCTTCCCCAAAAGCAGGTAGTGTATCTATTGTGAACTAATTTTTATTATTTTACTGCATCTCTTAAGTCTTGGGACAAACTATACATACGTAAACTTTCTTAATAAATGTATTGAAAAACTAAAGAAATATTTAGCTATTACATAAAAAAATAGATAAAATTTTAGGAGTATTAGAATAACAAGTGTTAAATTATAATTGTAACAATTTAAAGTTACAAAATTCAATTAGGAAACTTTTACGAATTCATCACAGAATTCTAGCATTACTGATAGATCATTATTCGTTTAATTGACTGATAATTGAAAATCTACACTGTCTCTCAATACGTTTTAATCAACGCTCACTTATTAAAAGCAAACTGTTCGTACTTGTATCTTTCAATAAATTATTTCCAATAGAAATTATTAATTGTTTCGATTAATAAATTCGTTAGTTGGATTTAATTCAAATATTTTACGATGCAATAAATATGAAAAAAAAAATTGCTTCTTCGATGAGACTTGCTCGTCGATGAAACTTAACATCAATGGCACAACTTCAGATATACAGCCCATGCACAGAACAATGTACACAAATATCAACATTTAATGCAATTTTCTTCTTTGGTGGACCTGGTGGACGCTTTAAACGCCACTGTTTGACATCGTAAATCAATATTTAATTATAATTGTTCGATAATAACACGTCCACTTTTATTACGATTGCATGGTAAATTAATTAAATTGTATTTTTCAATACCGGATACAAAGTATTAGTAATAGCGCAATATGACACTGCATGTATGATTAAAAATTTCAGTAAAACTGCCAGTGAGTATTGTTTATAAATGTTTGAATGTACAAGGGAAAATTAATTCGTTTCATTGAACGAAATACAAAAAAAAGAGGACTGTAAAAATATAAAATATCTACCAATTGCCAATTAAATTAGGCACAATTATTTACAGGTGAAATGGGTGTGAACTGTTATAGGTACAGTTATAAAAATCTGGAAATTTGTTGTAATTCAAAAGGGTGTCTACAGGGTTGGTGGCTCAAGTGTCGCAGTGATTCGAGATCGAACATTTTGTAAAGAAGGGACAGAAATAAAAGTTTCAAGAACGTATACGGTGACACCTCAGTAGTACCTTGGGGCAGTCAAAAAGGCAGTACACGTTCTTAAAACTTTTATTTCTGTCCCGTTTCTACACATGCAGATCTCGAATCACTGCGACACTTAAGCCACCAACCCTGTATATCTGGCCAATTTAAACCACAACAAAGTTTTATTTCCTATGTACCTTGGTAGCAAATTCAGTTTTCTACCGAAAATTTCACATCATATTGTAATATAAATAATTGTAAATCGCTAGGCTAGCTCTCCTTAGTGGAGAGCCAACCATAAAAAAACCTTCCTTATCGAACATAACTGATAGCTCTCTTCCAGGTCATCAGCGTCCATTTTTACTTCACTCAAAACAAAATAATTGAGTTCCTCCTGATTGAGATATCGGAATTCAAGCCAATAAAGGATTATTACTCCCGTTATCATAAGATTATACGGTAAACATTGCTGAAGAATTTTAAACTATTTCTGTTTTCCGGAAATAATTATCTTGAAGTAAAAGTACTATCAAATCGTGAAATAATTTTACAGTTAGCTCAATAATTAATGTTTCCACAGGTATTAAAAACAAAAACACCAATAAACAATTTCTTTTATTTATAATAAGGTGAATATCGAAAATAGCGTGATCCGGTAATAAGTCAAAACTAAATTCCATTAAGTATATTTAACAACAATCAATATGCTTATATTTTCAACTAGGTAATTATTTCATATAATTGCATTATTATTTGTCAGGAATATGCTATTTAATTTTACAAAACTGTGATTTTTCATAAACATTTAATTTTTATTAAATTGCTGATCTTTTTTCCAAATTTCCGATTTTTTTTTTAATTAAAATTTCAAGTTGTACAGTTTGCAACAATTTCCCAATATTGTATTGTAAAGTAATAATAGAAACACCTAATGAAAATTCCAATTAACCTTTCATAAAATAGACGAGCATTTGATTTTTATTCATCAAGAGACAGGGAGAGAATAGCAAAAAAAACGACAACAAAAATGTTGAATTGCATTGAATTGGAATTTTCCATTTTTCGATAAATAAAATGCACAATTTGTTATATGAAAATGATAATAAATTGTAATTTTGATGAAAAATTATTCCATCATCATATTCCAGAATGGAAGTATCTTCTACTTCTGTTATTGGTGAATGAATGATGATGGTTTTTTTTCGTCACAACAACGACTATTTATCCCGAAATTTCCCCTAAAGTTGTTCTTTGACACATTATCCACTATTGTGATCAAATCTCACCAACTTAGGTTCGGAGGTTTTAAGTCAACAAAACGTATGTCCTGACAAGAGAGTAGAGAAGATTTTATCTCATTCATTGGTTTTTTTATACATTTTTTTTTTGTAACGACTTAATGTTAAAATTTGGTTGAAATTTGAGCATTATTTGGTTTAATTTGAGCAACATTTAGAAGAATGTTTTGATTCTTTTAGAATCATTTGATACAGTCGTATGCAAAGCGATATCTTTTACAATAAGATAAAAAAGGCACCCTATCAAGCTTTTTATTCACCCTTAGATTAGCATGAGATCACTCAGTGAAATCAGATAGAAATAACCAACAAAAGATAGTCGTTGTGGTGGCAATCGACATCGATTGGGTCATTCAATCACTTTGACGAATCCCAACCCCTATATAGTGACATTTCGATGATCTTTTCCAAATAAGGGGTGGATAAGGATTTACACTGATAGATCAACAACTAACGATATCACTCAATAAATTCTTAGCAATTCATCTATTAAGTAGGTACCTATATCTAAAAGTTAGATTTTTGGTTGGTGAACTATAGAGAGTGCTGAATCAACGAAAAACTATCTAGAAGCCATTTAATCTAAATCAAAGAGAATTGTCAAATTGCCGAACATAAAACGAAAAAATCAAGACACATTCGTATTTGATCCCTGACTAATAGAGAGACAGAAAAGATCGCCAACATTAGATAAAAATAAAGACATGTGAATTGTTCTATCTAACCAATAGTATTTCAGGGTGAAGCCCACTATCACATAGAAAAACCGAAATTTTCCAATTCCTTTTCAACAACTGGTCATTATTAAACGCTTTGTTCAGCAAAAGAAATTGAGAATGTTTGCTACCAATCGTCGACTAGCTGTAATCGTACCAATACTACCACTAGTGGCTTCAACAAAAATCTCTTATTATACAGATACTGACAATCGACTCTGTAAAGCTGTCGTCATGATAACAAATGGCAACAAAACTTCCGGTTAGAGGCGGAGACATTGGTGAAATGATTGAATTCAAAGGAGAATCGAACAGTTTCCTTTTTGCCTATTTTTTCTCTATTTGTCTATTTAAAAGGGGAGGTCTCTCTATCAGGCAACTATTAAAAGGACGAACTATTCGTAATACTGTGGAAAATAAACTAGTTATACTGTCGGAAATAGGGCGAATTGTACTGTCACTTTTTATTCTCTATTCCAATATCATAGTTTTTCTAGTCGTAAAATTTACGATCTCAACTAAAATATCGACTGATTCAAATAACGAACACATCAGCAGTTGTATCGTAATAGAATCGGTAAATCTGTAAGAATACTGAAATATTTTCATTTTTAATACAACAATGTTATATGACCCATAATATGTCATAATTTTGAAACAACAGAGCCCCCCTATTACATTAAAAAACACAAAAATACAATAATCGAGGGTGTCGCCCTGTATAGGGAACGGTGAGCGAAAATAACAGGGATGATACTTTAGTGTCTTATTTTGTACTGAAAAACTGAACAAGGTTTTCATTTCAAAATGTCAATGATATATTCCTTCGTCATTACTCATCATTTCTCAATTAACCAAATTAGTAAATACTGTCTGGTTGTGTATAGGTGTTCGGGCAGCTGTATTTATCCATAATAAAGGGGTTGCATAAGATTTTTCGTTTATTTTTATTATTTTTAATAAAATTTGTTATTTTGTTGTTTTCTCTAACATAGTTGATAGAAATGTTTCCGTTGTATAATAAATAATAATTTTACAAAAATATTAAACAAGGCGTGTTATATCAAACGTCATCTGGATGACGGGAATTTTTCATGGAGCATTTGCACACATTTCATTTCATATAATATGTGTGGCTTTGCGGACAACATACATACATACAGTCAACAGTAGACCAAAACAAAGTCTGACAAAACGAGATAAAAGTTTATACAACCCCTTTACGAGGTCATAATAATTAATAATACGGACGTACACAGATCCACATCCGCGACATTAAATCATAATATGTTTATATGACGGGTGCGCTTTTTAAGGGTAGAGTCATTATACGTAAATGTATGTATGTAGAGACTACACAATACCACCACCATAATTATTCTAATCTAATAAATATGTATTTCGAATAATTAAAGCTCTGATGATATGAGAGAATTAATGGTACTAATCCTGCCACCTACTCTATAACGTCCAAAAAAGTTATCCAAAGGTGGACATAAAATTCGTAGGTAGGTACTTATTTTTGAAATAAATCCTTTGTCACCTGTATTATCTAAAAACTGCTATGATCTTATGATAAAGTAGCTCAAACAGATTAAATAATTGATCACTATAGTGGTTATACATTATCGAAATCTTTATTTAGAACCCATCCTTACCCAGTCAGTCATTCTAGATTATAATTAATTAAACGCCCTAAACCTAATGAAGTGAATGAGAACATGATTGGACTAGAGCTATATCACTACCTTTATAGGTTTACCTACAGAAACACATACGTATTTATAACAAATACAAGTAAACATCATCAGGATTCAATGCAGAAGAGAGAACCAGGTGTGTCTCATGATTAACGTTATGTCGCCACATGGTAATAAATCAGAAATCATTAAGTGACAAGCCAATTATACATCACAAGAGAGAATGTGTACGTGTGTGTGTGTGTGTGTGTGTAAGTTCAACGATGTGAACAAGTGACATTCGCGTATGATCTCACCCATACTACCAGTGCGGTATTCATTCATCATAATCCCATTCTATCATTAGATATCTCGATATTTCTATTTATTTTTAATTAAATTAAATTAAATTGAAATTTCAATTATCACACGTTGATAATTAAAAAAAAATAAATGATGAGGGTAGGTAGCTTTTTGATTGAAAGACTAAAATCAAAATTGAAAGCTTATGAAAAGATAATACCGAACGAAAAATACACCATTAATCAACGTTTTAGGAGCGTTGTTATTTGTATGTCGACAATAAATGGCCACTTCAAGTGTCAGTCTTTGTTGTTAACTGTCAAATGGGGGAGAAATGAGACGTATGTAAGCTTCAACATCTAGCGTAATTTATACCATTTTTCAAATAACAATATAAAACACAGACATATACATAATACGAAATGAGATTCGTACAAATTTTTAATAGCGAGCGAGGCGGGGTCATTGTAAATTTTTTTAAAAAAGATTTAATTTAAAATACTTATAGTTGTTTAGGGGGGGACTAACAGTAATTTTCAACAAATTTGAAACAGTTGTAAGTATCCTTTTTTCCATATTTCTTTGGTCTCATGTGGGTGTTTTTCCATTATAGTCTGTTTACTTATTCTGAAACATACCTCCATTATTTCTAATTAGTTTTGTTCATCCGTCTGTTAAAAGTCCAATTTTACCGGTGAGCCACATGTTACTCCTTTTTGTGTATTTTTCTTCTTTTTTTTGTAATAATTACTGGCTGTATCAAAACAATTTTACTTGGACATATGAAACATCGTGTACAAATTAAGCGTAAAAGTTTTTAAAATTTAATTTACATATATTTACGAAAGCAAGCAACCCTCCTACCATATAGATGTTGACTTTTTGTCTTGTATTTTTAGCTAATTTTCGGCTTAGTTTTATTAAATAATAAAAGTCTTTTTAATTAAAAATTTTTTTTTGTATGAAGAGTGATGATAATATAAACAAAACGCGCCATTATTATTGTTGATTCAATTTTTAATTATTTTCATCTCAATGATCTATACGTAAAAGTTCATATTAATTAATCAACCTGATTACAATTAAAATTTTAATTAAAATATTCCACCTACGCTACCGGCGACTGGATACTATGTAGTTACTGCTATTGTTAGAAAATTCAGTTGTAGTTTTTACGTGTAATATTTAAAAAAAAAATATATGATTTTTTATTAAAATCATTATTATTATTTTTTAGAAAAATGACACTAGCTTAGATACAATCTTGAGTTGATTCCTTGTTTTACTATCGGGGGTGGTTCCAAATGGAGGCTCTCTAAACATGAGGAAAAAAAAACTACGAAATGTCCACTTGACACGAATAGCCAATAATGAATATTTTATAGACGCGTGTTCTGGCTAGATAATGATATGGCAGGAAAATAAATATAATGCGAGTACTTCACAGGTGATTTTCTATGGGAAAAACACGGACTGTCTTAACGATACCAATAGTTTCATATCATCAATAAATATTTTATTTTACTGAACCTGTATTTTTCATTCCAAAAAAAGTTGGAGAGATCGTAACGGACACAATTTGAGTGTATAGTGCGTCTATTGCGGCTTAGACAACTTGACTTTAAAGCGTTAAAATGGTGGTACAAGACAATTGCCTCATGATTCAAAACTATCCTACTTGGATCATAGACGCAGTATAGGTAGGTGATTATAACAGAAAATTGTATGTTGTCTATTGGTGAGCAATTTACTCTAAAATATGGTTTCTCAAATTAAATTATAGGTATAATCCTAGAAAACTTCAAATTCGTCAAATATTGAACGACACGTCTTCAATAATTCAACTATAATCTTGTTGTAAACAAGAAACTATTGAGGAAGAGTTGAATGTTAAAAATCAATCATTACATTCTTCTGGATTGTACATAATTATTAAGGATTGAATAAATAAAATCAGAATAAAATAGATTAAAATGTTAAGAGACGGAAATTGAGTAAACTTTGACTTTTTAATAGTAGCAATGAACTTTTCTTAAAATACTTGAACAGGTTTGACCAACAACAACAACAACAACAACAACAACACTGACACGTATATTTCTCCAGATTGTTGTTACAGTTGAAATATTGTAAAGGTTAAATTATTCAATTATTTCCAAGTCCAGACTAAACTTTTGATACTTTTAAGCTTGTTGTTGAGTTTTTGTTGAGGCTGGAGTGATTTTTTACAAATCATGTATGTGTCACTACAATTAGGCACAACAATATTCAATAAAATATTGAAAATATCTAAAATAACACCAATCTGTGTTTGCATAAAGGTTCAACTTTATCGACTTTTAAAATATGTCATTATTTGATTGTTTTGTTCTTCTATCAATTGAATAATGAATAAAAACGAATGAAACGAAGAAAATTTTGTTGTTAAAGGCCACAAGAGGCCAAACATATAGTAACATGATCATATTAGACATTGAAAAATGACACAACATATAACCATTTTTACAACGGTAGGTATACTTATTAAAATATTTAACAGTATACAACATAAAAATTGAGGAGTTCATTTTCGTGAAAAACCATCAAGTCGTGTACGACTGGACATGGGTATTTTATTATTAAAACGTATCGCCAAGGGAATGGATGGTGTATCCGTAGGGAGGAATTACCTAAACGTAAAACTTTTACGTTGTTCTATTGACGAAAACCATGCAATTTTCCAACGATTGATACTAAAATAATAATAATATGTCGTCAGACTGACGAACAACATACACGTATATCTATCGTTATAAATATACGAACAAGACAGTATTGTAACATTATGCACAACTGTCATCATTTTCGACAAAAACCAATTAACCCACAGTAAATGAGGCAACAATCAAAACGTACTCAAGATGTAGAAGTTGAGCAAAAAGCACTCAAACTTACATTTTAGAAATCAGATAGTTGAAACAGTGGAAATAATAGAGAAGAGTTGGTTGTTTTACAAATGTTTATCTTTATTTTTGATTATTTTAAAAAAGACGCAAAATTTAAAAATGATGATTTTCTGGATAGACTGCAATCAACATCTATCGGTGAAATTTTCGACTTTCAGGAATATGAAAGCCGTGTACGTAAAACGACATCTATCATTCAGTAGATTTACCTAGAGCTTTATTATTGTAGTCAACTTTTGAGAGTTCATAGTTTCACTAATGTATTTCTTAGCAAGTCTTTAAAAATTTCTTATTAGACAAGAAATAATAAACGAACGTACAAGAAATATTGATGATTCCACCACAATACTAGTTCACTTTTATCAGTTTGGCAGAAGACTACATAACACCAAATTACCGAATATTATTCCACATGCAGTTTCTACTTGTGTCTACTAGAGGGCTATATCATAGACAACTATATCTTCATCATAGGTTTAAACTTTGTAACAAATAGTACATTGTAATACGAGTATGGAAAGTTTACCTTACAACGCTCGTGTGATTGCAACTATGACATTCGCATAGTGAGGAGGATTCAAAGCAGCGGTGATCTAGGATATTTGGTCGGCTATTGGGCCACAGCGAAATCGGCTGCCCTCTTTAACTAAAGACTTGAATCGATCTTTTTTGAAAATGTAAAATAGACTATTGGCCACCCAAGTGCGCACTCTTATTAAACATTATTAACTGCAAGAACAAGACTAACACAGAAAGGAGCTGCTACATAAATTGTATCGTAATTTCCACCAGTCATTGTTTTGTAAATTCATCCTACAAGGTCTATCAACAGTTTAGAAAACTGTTTAGCATTTTTGGCGTATTTTATCTGTTTTTTTTTTGCATTTTTGTTCATATCTTTTAAATTCCTTAGCACATGTGAGAACTGATCCAACTTTACAACCAACTGAGAAAGACAACACTATGTTTTTTATTAGCAAACCGAAAATAAGCTTTCCATCTGCAACAGGAGGAATATTACAGTGATTAACTAACTAATTACGGTAAAATGGTAAGATTCCCATTCATTGTAGTCACAAATAGAAATTCGAATAAAAACAACCAGTGTGTTCGAAACAATCACTGGAAACACGGCATACAGTTACATTCACGTACTCAACAATAAATATATCGTATTCAGTATATAATTATAGATAAGTTGAGAAAGTCGATAATCATCCAATTGTATCTGAAGACAAAGACACTATTGAAGAAGACGTAACGTACTTTTGTTATAAGTAATGAAAGAAAGGTGATACTTAACTTGTAATCCTACGCAGTTGGTATAACAAACCCCAAAAAAAAATGAAAATGGTAATTCTCTATCGGTAACAAAGATAAGTATAGGAGAATTCTTCAAAAGTAATCCATACTCTTGTATCTCCTTTTACGTAAGTTTGATAAACAGTACCTGAAACATTTTATTGAAAGAAACTGTAGAACAATCTTTATTTGATCTCTTAATAGCTTAAGATTCTTTCTATATATAACAATCATTTTCCTTAAATTTTAATGAAATTCAGGACCCTCATACAAGGATATATCTGAAGAAAAGATAGACAAATAAAGTTATAAAATGTCTATTTATTTCTGCCGTTGTTTCTTATACCTATTGCGTTGAAGTCAAGTCGAACGAATGAAAGTAAATGAAGTATATATATGTATAGCAGCTATTAACTAACATAAGTGCCATAAATCAACAATAAATTCATCTTTATTGCTTTTTCTCCTGGTGCGTTGTGTAATAACGGTCATCAAATATCATCAAGATAATCACAGTTACATTGATAAAATGATTGTAGACTCTAGACATAGTTAACTAGATTAATAGTAGTTATCTAAAAATATTCTATTAGATAGTGTCTTTAATCGAATTGACTCTTTGCGGTTAAATTTCGTTTTATAATCGTAAATGAATATGGAAGAAAATCAAGAAAATAGTGAACAACGTGGCAAATGGGCGAATAAAACTGAATTCATTCTATCTTGTATGGGTTATGCTATTGGTATTGGGAATGTCTGGAGATTTCCTTATTTATGTTACAGAAATGGTGGAGGTAATTTTCTATTGATTCATTATTATTAAAATAATAATTATAATAAAAAAAATTAAAGGTGCTTTCCTTGTTCCGTACTTACTCATGTTGTTTCTCTGTGGTATTCCGTTGTTTTTCTTGGAAACATCATTAGGCCAATTCTCTAGTACCGGATGTATTACATTGTTTCGAATTTCACCATTATTTAAAGGTAAGGCAATTAACTAATTGTTAATTCTATTCTAAATTTATGATTTCTAGGTGTTGGTTATGCGATCGTTATTGTTAATATAATCTGTACAACGTACTATAATATAATTATAGCCTATCCTGTTTTGTTCTTTATTAATTCTTTGAAAGGCAAACTACCATGGGTTGACTGTAATAATTCCTGGAATACAGGAAATTGTGTTCAATTGAATGAGAATCGTAGTTTAGAAGATTTGTCTAATAATAATATGACAATAATTTTGTCTCAACGGAAAACATCAGCTGATGAATTTTTTCAGTAATTAGTTAAAATTTTCATTCGTCTCTTGATAAATTAATTTTCCAATTTTCAGTAATCACATTTTACAAATCTCCGACAGTATAGATCAACAAGGTACAATTGTATGGCCGATATTTTTTGCCAACATTTTCGTATGGATTGTTACGTATATTTGTATAATGAAAGGTGTGAAAACAGTTGGAAAAGTCGTCTATTTCACTGCAACATTTCCATTTTTCGTACTTCTTATCTTATTTGTACGTGGCCTAACATTACCTGGAGCATGGAATGGTGTTTATTTCTATCTACATCCAGAATGGGAACAATTGAAGAATTTAAAAGTATTCCATAATTAATATGCTCTTATTAGAGTTTTTATTGTTTGTTGAAGTAGGAAATTTTTGTTAAAAGGTATGGGCTGATGCTGCTTGCCAGATATTTTTTTCTCTAGGTCCTGGATGGGGTGGGATCGTTAATATGGCTAGCTATAATAACTTTAGAAATAATAATAAACTGTAAGTTTGTCAGAATTGAAATTTTTAATATCTTCGACTTCAAAAGGCAAATTCATCAGCTTTTATCATCAATAATTTGTTTGTGATAAAGTTACAGGATAGTTATGGTTAGAGATAAACACAGCAAGAAAACTTTCCTCAATGTAACAACGTTTTGCTTTTCAAAGCAGGAAAACTAATAATAACAGATAAAAGACTTCTAAATACACATGGGACTTTAACACTAATAACATAATTATACTTCATAATAAACGTACTAGTCATTCATTCCAGAAGAACCAATCTAAATGTTAAAACGATAATTTTTCATAATTTCTATCATTCCAGAGACTCAATTCTGGTTCCGATCATGAATTGTGGTACAAGTATTCTAGCTGGTTTCGTTGTATTCTCTGTACTTGGTTTTATGTCAGATAAAACAGGTTTACCAGTATCAACAGTAGCTACAAGTGGGCCTGGTTTAGCATTCATTACGTATCCGGAAGCAATTACAATGCTACCTTGGCCTCAATTATGGGCTATACTGTTCTTCTTGATGTTATTTTTTCTTGGTCTAGATACGATTGTAAGTAACAATAATAAATCGACAACATTATTTTCGTATGAAGGTGTGACGTCAATAGTACTAATTGATTAATTCTTAATTAGATGAATTCGTATAACTGAAATTACTTTTCCGGTAAAGTCGGGAAATTCTAAAGAAAAAGTTTCTATTGCATGATATTAGAAATGTTTTCTATAAACATGTTTATAATAGAACTTTGATGTCAGTTTATGTAGGTGGTGGTTTCAATAACGAAATTGGATTTAGAATATCTGTTGATTTTTTTCAGTTTGTACAGATTGAAGCGATCAGTACTAGTGTTCTGGATGAATATCCAACAATGAGGAAACATAAAATGTTGGTAACACTGATATCATGCATTGTTATGATGTTAATGTCCTGTTGTTATACGACAAATGTAAGTATTGTAGAGTCGTCCCAAAAACAACTGATTACAGCGATTATTTCTATAATTGTCGATTCTATGTTTATAATACTGTTGTTATAAAGCACTAAAATCCGGAATTCCGTTTTTGAAAAGCCTCACGACATCACACTCTGGAGTCGTCGTGACGTGACTGTAATTACACATTTGCCCTCTTTTACTTTTCCTAATTAACAATTATGCAAATTATGTTGAACTGATGGAAAATTCGATAATTCGTGATAGTATTCGTAATTTGATTCTATTCTTGTGAAATTCATTAATCGATTTCTAATTCATTTTCCTCCTAGGGTGGTATGTATTTGTTGCAATTATTTGATTGGTATGCTGCGTCGATTTCTGTTATTTTAATTTGTTTAATTGAAGTTTTCATTATTGGATGGATTTATGGTATTGACAGTTTTATTAAAGATTTAGAATTTATGATACAAAGCAAAATACATTGGTGGTGGATATTATCATGGCAGTACATTTGCCCTGTGATACTTACAGTAATTCTCAAGTAAATTTGAAAAAAAAAACGACTAAAAAATGTATTGTTATAGTTCATATTTATAACGTCAATAATGTTTAATACGCACATAACGTATCGTGGGGTAACCTACCCACAATGGGCGATAAATTTAGGTTGGTGTTCTTGTGGTGCTTCAATATTGACTATACCGATCTATATGGGATATAAATTACTTTACGAAGAAGAAGGGGATTTAGTCGAGGTAAATTTCGAGAATTCGATTCAAACTGTTTGTTCATAACCCAAATGTTTTTTTAGAGAATCCAGAATTCTCTGAAGCCGAGTCATTTATGGGGTCCTGCTAAGAAACATCATCGATACGAGTGGTACAAAATCACTAAATTTGAGAAAACTATCAGTAAGATACAACAGAAAATATAATTGAATGTTTGTAAATTTTGATAATTTTAGCTCGCCAAATACACAACGATAAATATCATGAACAATTCATCGAATTGTGCTCAAGAAATGTTTGAAGTGGAATATGTGTAAAATAAACATAAATATGAAAATTAAAATAAATAATTAATGATAGACATTTATACAAGGAACTTGTTAACAAAAACATTTACCAACTCCCGAACTGTTCCTTCGTTAAGCATTTATTTGAATAAATTGCGTCCTGTGTAAACAATCAAAATTTTCTGAGAATTTTAGCATAATTTTAGTAGATTCCGATTTACATTAGAATATTAACAGATAAGCAGTAATCAGGAAGTAACGAATAAAAATTTTAAAATTCTATTGCTTTATTTCACTCTCTACTTCTACATTATTTTTTATTGAAGATATTTAAATTGTTCCTGGGGCTGGGGCAGTGTTGATATGGTGGCTGGCAGCAAATGGTCCTTGTGGTAAGGGAGCTGTGTGTAGGGAACCGCGTGTAGCTGCTACATATCTATAAAATTGTTCATAAAATTGATACTAAAAAAGTCTAGATTGTTTATCAAAGTTTTTTTACCCTGATTGAATGGCGGCAACAGGAGCAACAGCAGCAATTGGAGCAGAATAAGCCAATGGTGTAACTAATGGAGAGGCTACACTGTATGGTGATGATAAAAGGACTTGAGCTGACGAAACAGCAATTAAAGCGCAAAGGGCAACAATTACAGCCTGAAATAATTTAATTAAATCTCAACTATCATTCTTATCGATTTTATATAGAAATTACCTTCATTTTTGTTTTTGGTTATCAATACGAAACTGTACTGATTTGAGAATATTTTTCGAGTCGTATTTATATGAAATTTAAAACAAAGAATTTGTCAGTCCACGGGAAGTAACCTTCGTGTTTTTGAATGTTGTTTTCGTCGTTTTTGAATAAAATTCGAGGCGTTGGCTCTTTTAAATTTCAAAGGGCAATATTGAAGACATGGCTTATGTGATAATGTATGTACGTGTTGAGAGAGGACGAAAATGTCAACTTAGTTGAGAATTAAATTAATTCAACAAGCAATTTTACAAATTAAATTTGAAAGTGAAGATGGAATTATAGCCGAAATTCATTATTCGCAACCTAAATGTGTCCAATTTTTGATATTAATATTCCATTATCTGGATGATTCTATTTTTGCACTTAACCCTGTTAATTACGAAATGAACATGAAGCTAATCATATTCGACAAAAAGGATAATCAATTTAAAATGGATCAATCTTCACATATTTTTTTTTTTTTTTAATTTTTAAAATTGAGATAATCTCAATAAAATCCAAATCTAACGAGCTCTTTTTGGATGCTGTAATGGTTAATTTTTCAAAGAACGACAGTAAAACATCACCTTGAGACTGATAAGAATCGAATAATTAGCATAATAATGAGTTCAAACAGTAGGTATCAAGTTATTTTGAGTAAATGATCTTGAAAAAAACAACATTTTTTTGGATAGTCTTATGACATTTCTGTTCAACTAAACCAATTGTATTGAAAACAATCGTATATTTTATTTAATTGTTGCTAAGATTACCTGGTATTTTCATCAAATTCGGGTTTGGCTAAGGGCTAATAGATGGGAAGATAATCAAAACAAATAAAATGGAGTCCAATGATTAAGTTCCGTTTAAAAGTTACATATTAGACCGAGATTATGATGTTGTTGAGTGAATCCATTGATTAAATTGGTCAAAACTTTGATAGATTCAATTATCCCGTTTCTAACGATAAGACCTAAAATGTAATTGCCTAGTTACAAAGTATTAATAATGCAAAATTTCAGTCAACGAATGACATTTTCATTAAGAAAATCCAAATTATTTCTGTGTAGCGGAAACTTTCAAAATTATTTCGTATCAAAATGGTTGTTATGATTATTGAAGATGATATAAAATGCGATCATGATCCAGAAGAATCCAGACGAATTAGAGAACGTTGTCCTACAAAAGCCAACTTAAATGTTCTGTCATTGAATAAGAAAAAAACCAAATTACATCATACTGTTTTAAAATGGTGGCAGAAACCGTTCTTGAAGTTCACGTAAGTCTAATCGATGGTTTTAATCATTAATTGTAGATTTTTTTTTATAACTGGACTTATGACAACGATTGACATATTGCGTTGAATGCAAACGGAAAAGCTCCATTTCGAGTTTCTAATCATGAAACGATAATTAATAATAACAAATTGAGTTCTCGCCCCCCCTGTGAAGCTATTCAGCTACCGTTGCTTAGTTTCAAATTACACAAATACCTTACCAAACAAAGTTCATCGTACTCATTCAATTGGAATATTGTTGTGGTAGACAGACAGACATAGGGCAAACATACAAAAGCTTTCATTATACATATAGGACGATACTGAACTAGAATCAATCGAACTAAGTCACCATCATCATCATCATTATCAACTGTTCTTTATTTAAAGAGTGTAATTTTCAAAACGTGTCGTTGATCGCGTGCACTAAAAACGTTTGATGTTCTTTGTTTTGACAACAACAATAACAATTTCAAAAATATTCATTTGCAATTATCTAGCTATCCATACAGTTATAGGTGTCATTTGTCAGAAACGTATCAAAAATATATGAATCTGAAGTTTCAAGTGTTATGTTGTTTATTATTATAGTGTTAGTGTTGATTAAAATATGAATTCTTCGAAATTTTGGCAAACAATAGATGTATTAGTTGGATCGGAATATAAAAGGACAAATAAAGAAAGAATGGATGATGTACGTGAATGGGTTGATAAAATTGTTATTAGAAAACAAACTGGCAATGATAATTCGGAATGTAATACAAGTAATTATCGTCAAGAATCATCAACAACATCAGGATATTCTAGTGTTGATCATGAGAAAGAAGTTAAAGAATTTGTTAAACGTTTAGATTTACCAAAAATTGAGTGCAAGTAGGTAATAGTCTTATTTAACATAATTCCTGCTTTATCTCATTATTATCCTTATACACAATTCCGGTAGACTACAGCAGATGGCAGGCGTCTTTAAGCATTTCAAAAGAATAAAGAAAATTTATTCAATTAGTAGGTATTTAACTTTAGCTAAAATTGCTCGTATTTCACTATGAAATTGTACAAATGTTAGTCTGTCTATAGTCTGTAATTAATTGATAACGTGATATTCTCTTCCTTTTCAACCTTTTCTGGTTTTCCAATAAACCACAAGGTAAATGTAATTTGAAACAAAATTTAGAATCAACTTCACCCAAAATTTCCGTTGATAAAGCGACCCATACATATAGATTTACTGACCTACCTACCGTTGATTGACAAATAAGTTGAGGTGTGTATGAACTGTCTACAAATTGGTCCATTTGTCTGTCGATTTATTACTTTTAATTATTATTAAAACAACCCAATTATCTGCTATCATTATTGAGATAAGATTGTTGTAAAGAACTAAAAATCTGTTACAATAGTTTGAGTTGATCTGATCAAAAAATAACTTGAAATTCCACACACCATTACAACGTAAAGCTGAACAAGTGGGTAGCCCATTAACTCCACTTATCTATGAACCTACTTAGTTCTTGTTACGTCATTGAGTTGTTGTTTGTATAAGTTTATTAATTAAGAGAATCGCTACTTTATGAAACAAAATATACGTTCGTAGAAGTTTGCTCTTATTATCATTACTATCTAGATATTAATTTTTTTTTTGTTGGAAAAATCGACCCAGTATTCGCGAGAAACAGATGGAAATTCCAAATAATTGAAATTTATAAACTGTTGATCGTATTGAAAGCGAAAAGTTGCCAATTTTCAATAGAAAATCAATCGATCTTCGTTTTTATATACTAAACTTCAATATCCAACAAAAATAATACTGATTGTTGGTTATTATTAAATTATTTATACAAAATGAGAATGAAATGATGCTGTATTGTTTCAATAAACGCCCATACGAATTGGGTTATTGTTGATGTTTCTCTGTAAAATTTAGACAAACTTTACAGATTAACTCACGTTATATACTGAACCGCAGGATTACAAGATTATCAAACTTCTCCAGGTTTTCCACTGTTCTAACAGTAGGCCGCCAAACAATCTAATAAATCAAACTTTATTGTTAATTATTTTAATAAATCTTCAAAGCAGTCATTGTATATTAACAATAAAACTCTTAATTAGGTATAACAGCAGATTCTCATCTAATACGATTATTATTATTGTTATTGTTATTATTAATCAATATGAGTGTCTGATATTGTTGTTATATAGTCAATGACTCGACTCCTATAATAGTTTTTTGTCTTTAGTTGTTATTGTATCTTGAAAAGGCGACGATATCACGACGTCCGGGTACCAACAGTCACGACACGACAAGTATCCGGCGCCAGGAGCGATATTTCTAAACGCAGTTCTACTCCTCAAAAACTCACCCTTTCAACTTGTACTTTACACTAACACTATTTTTGCAAAGTATTCGTCACGAATATACAACACACACAATTCATCAACACAACAATAATGATACATACTTTCCATCTTATCCTATTGTGTTGTTCTTTCCATTTGAGATATGCATCTGTGGATTAGATGGTTTTAATAGTAAAAAAAATATCATCACTATAAAGCATAGAATAGGATATGTTATTTGAATATAAATATTGTAATTTGTTTTATTGATTAGAATAATCGATAACAAATATGTGATTTTCTTTTATGTTAGACGTTTTTCTTTATTATTTCTCTTCAACTTAATTCATTATGAGAATTATTTGTTTGCGTTTTTCTTTCTTTAGTGTTGTTTAAACGTGATAAACAATTAGCAACTGCTACGTGCTTTGTTGATAATAAACTTTCAGATCATAGATCATAACGATTATAAAATAAATCAAATTCATGGAGAACTTGTACTTTATAGTCAACGTGCATGCAAATGATAAAATACAACGAAATACAATTATATCTCTCCGTAAGGACATAGAGTCGTTTCTTTTTTTTTTTATTGTCGTGACATAGAAAGATTCCCGACTCAATTTAGTAACAAATAAAATCAATTCAATGTAGAATCTTCTATAAAACAAAAACAAAAATTGTTTCACTTGAAACCTTGAAAGTTAGCTCATTATTCATTACGATATTTTCGTTAAATTCAAAGGATAATCAGCTTGTCATTTTTACATAAACGATGACGCTGACTTTAGCTTTAGCAAAATAAAGCACAAAAAAAAACCCTAAAGGTAGTTGACTTGTTATTATCGTAGTTTATCACTGATGGTTTTAGTCGTAAAAAGAAAAGAAAAGTAGTTATGTCTAGTATTCAATCGAATTAATCATAATAAAAAAGCTCGTTTTATATATGTGAAACGTTTCTGTTTATTATCAAGCTGTAAAAGCTTCCTGTTAATCATATATCGTATACAATTTTTATCTTTTGGGAGAACGCCAACATTATGTGGTTGTTCCATTTTGTAAATTGTGTGGAAATTTTACCAGTTTTTTTTTTTGTCTCTGTAATGTGGTAATAATTAATTTCTAATAATCGTATCTAACATATCATGTTTAGCGAAAATGTTGATTTATTTGCTGTTAATTCATGTCACCTCTATCAATAGAGTCAGCCTAGTGTTATTCACGATCTATGTGTACAATTTAAGCCGTAAATCTTAGGTTTAATTTCTTAGACCATAGTTAATAGTGTCTTAGACACCTACACAGATAATTTCCAGCAATATTTTGGTGGGTATTGTAGATTTTCCTAGAATCAACAGTCAATGGATTTTCTGGAAAATATAATTACCTGCAGTGAATGTACTAATGATATTGAAATGGTAGAACATTTTAAAATAATTGGATTTTTTTAAGGAAAAATATCTAGGTTCGTATAACATAAATCTAGGGAGTTGATGTGACAAACAAAATTTGTAACTATCGTCTTACTTTGTATAAAACACGTATCAACCACTCACTTAACTGATATGACAATGATATGTTACGCTACTTTCATATCATTTGAGCACCACAAACTCTGTCTACTATAAGTTAGGCTAATTGCACACTTAAAGTGAGCAAGAAAGCTCGTTTAACCAGAGTGGCGATTTTAACGATGCAAAAGTGTCACTATCATGCTTTTCTGCACAATCCTGTACTGTATGAAATTCGTTACTAGTTAGCTATAATTAGTAAAAATGACACAATTAAATCATTCGTTATCTAGTTAGGAGCAACAATATTTTGAAAAACATTGTTGTTTACAGTAGCTTTCTGTTAACAATTGGAACAAATTGTTAATTACAGAATAAAACAACAAGGACATATATTTATTTGAAAATTAAAATTGTTGTTTTCAATTTATCCTTCACCCAATTGAATTTCTAAATAAATAACGTAATTCATTTATTTATAATTGAAAACACATATCATATATGCATGGAATTTTTTTGTTGTTGTTGATGTTTTCCATTAAAACCCTATATAATATATTATAATCCTTCAACTGCATTGCGTCTGTCCCTTCCCACAATACAGTGATAAACAAAAGGTTGTGTCGCGACTTTAGACCTCATACAAAACTATTATTGGAAACGTCGTCATATGATACGCTCGTCTGATAGTTCCTTGTAAGTTTGAAAATAGATAAAAGTTTTACACAACCTTTATTTTTTTTGGCACGTTAGCACTTCTATAGAGTAGGAGAGAAATCTTCAAGTAATGCACTACTACTACTAGATGAAGCCACACATTTATTAACAACTACAATGAGAGCTTTGTTTAATGTTTGCTCCACGAGTTCAGTTTTAATTAAGCTTTAATGTTGTTCATCTTTTATTATTATTACTATTATCATTATAAAAATTTCTAAATTATTAAATAGATTCTTGTTAATTTTGTTGTCGGAAGTTCTGTAATGTGACAAGAAAAAAATATGTCACTTTCACCACAATTCTACACGACAGTGTATCGATCCAAGGTAAATTCGTTATATCTAACCACTTTTCCGTAAATTACCTAAACAGTTTGGAAGTAATTAAGGGGGTTGAAAAGTTCTCTGTCCATTAGAGCTATTCAGTTAAATTCATTGATGACATAAGATAACGGGCATACAGACAAATCAACAAGTTATTTAAACAAATTGAATTTGGAGAAGCTTCAAGTTTTTTTAAACTGAAATTTAATAAAAGTTAAATACAAGGATGTCTTGAAGGCTTGTCGTTATGTTTCAAAAACTGTTCAAACAAAACTTGACTGAATGTTTTCATTGTTTACCGGAATTATTACTTATTTTTTATTTATAACTAAATATAAAGTGCTTGTAGGAGTTACAATATAGAATTGGGGATCGAATAAATATAACATCAAACAATTTAAATTGACGGTAATTGATTCTAGTGTCAATTATCAAATCTGTTATCGATTCATTATTTGTACTAGAAATACACGTTTTGATTGATTCTCAACAATAATTAAGTGTTTTATTTGTTGATTGTTTTTTTTCAGATTCAAACATCCTCATGTGAAATCACGACTTGAAAAGTTAATGGAATCGAATGTTGTTAGTTTAACAGATCGCACATATATGATGAAATTGAGCGAACGAATTTTTGAAGATCATGTTGAATCAATGGAGAAACGAATTAAAAATAGAGAGGTAAACGATAAAATCTCATTTTATCACACTTTTACCGCTTTAAAGATTAAATTCGATAGAATTTTCGTATGAACAACTGTGTTTAAATAAAAAATTCTAAATAAAGTAGCTTAAAAGCTGTAAATTATTCTATGTTTACTTTTGTCCTTTATCAAATGAACTTGTTTTTAATAAACTTTTTCTTTCACTTCTCCACTTAATCTTTAATAAGTTAGTAAATAATCAGTCATTGAAGCTAGGACGATCTTTTTTTAACCATCGTTGTAATCGTTTTTGTATTGCAGTTGGAAGAAACGGAACGTATCAAAAATTTGGTATTAACCGGCCGTATTCCAAAAGATCAAGCGCCGTTAAGTATGGCAAAACATCCAATTATGTTGATTGAAGAACATTGTAATAAATTAATCAACGAGAGACGAGCAAAGGTGAAAAATCACTCAATTAAATCTATTTGTTTTTAATATTTTTTTAAATTTTGCTCTCATTAGATTAAAATTCCAAAAGTCCATATACCAACACACATTTACTATGATGATACACCTGATCCGCCATCAGGATTATCAATAGAAAAAGGACATCATTATAGGATACAATCTGAGAGGCTTTGTAATCCAATTACGGGATTTGTTGATGTTGAAACTACAGTTGAAGGATATGAACCTAAAGCAGAATCTCTTGTTGATGTATTAACGTCTAAAGATACTGAAATTAAAGAGATAAACAAAGAAAAAATTGAACCTGTAGAACAATTAACAGAATCTTATATGTTCAATGAAGAAGAATTTGATCGTTTGAAGTTCGAAGGGGATTTAATTGAAAAATTAAAGGAATGTGAAACTGTTGAAGCAATGTATAGGTTAGCAGATAAAATTATTGGCGAATTGAAGAATATAGATAATGCTGATATAATTTCAATAATTTCAAGAATGTCTGAATTACCACCTCCATCTATTATACAAGAAGTAATGGAGAAACCATCAACTAGTCAAGATACAGAAGAAATACCCGAATGATAGATTTATTCATCTATTTGTTTTAATTTAACACTGTTAAGAATAAATCAAATTTTATAATTTGATAATTTAATAAAAATTTAATTAAAAATGTGATAATTTTATTTATTGCATACAGTTGTTTACTAAACTTTAATCAACTTTTAATCAGCATTCCTTCCAACGGTTAGTGTTTTGACGTTAAATTCAAATCAATTGTTTTCTGCTTGTCGACAGTACTTACGTAAATGAAGAACTTCCAAACAAGACGTATAATTTTATGTGAAACCAATTTGAATGATGATTAAGCTGAAGAAATTAACGAAACAAAATCTAATTAAAGTCGAAATTAACTATCTGCCAGAAACTGTCGTCTCTCTTCCACTACAAACGTATATTACGTTAATATTACTTTAACTTTGTACATAACAATAAAAAAAAAGCGTTAACTTAATAGCTTCAAAAACATTCTTCTCTTCAATTCACCAGCGTGTCTCTATCAAAGAAATTAGTTCATTTAGCTTTAATTTCTTCTTAATAGATTTTCGTTACTTGAATTTTCTTCTAAACTACTCTTGTTGTGTTTAGTATTCAAGATATTGTTCTTGTAAATAGAAATTCAAGACATTCGTCTATTTATTTATTCAAAAAAAAATGTAAACCCATTATTTAGGGAATATTTGTGGTTTGTAGATACTCTACTCTATTGGTTCAATAATGTAATTTTCTCCTAATTTAACAATAACATTCATTTAGAAATTGGCAAAATATCCGTAGGGTTTATCTCGTATTGGTCGATATTGTTTTGAAAAAACAAATATCTTGTTTATGTAAATTATATCGTAGGTGGAATTTTCCATTATCAGCAATTTTCGTAAAGAATTATTTATAAAGAAAACCGATTTATAACTGATCCTCTAAAAATAATAATAGAATCCATCTAAGATTAATATGAGATGTGTTTATAATCGTATCGTTCGTTAGTAAGAGTTATATTAGATTTTTTTGAATTTGAGACATAAAAAAAGAAGAATGTAATAAAATAAAGTAATAATTTGCAATGTTAAATCATAGTCAAATTGGCATTCTAATCAAAAATTCTAGAAATCAATGAAAGTCCCCTCAAACTATCATAAATTAATTGTTAGATTTGATTTAGCTCTAATAAAATATATGGAAACGTAAATTGCTTATAGTTGATTTCATCATAAACATCATAAAACAATTTTATAGTTATAGCCTACTACACTATTATTATTATTATTATTAACTAAAGCTGTTTCTATTATTAAATTGAAATATAAGCGTAATTTGTACAAAAAAAAAAATCCGGAAAGGACTGCGAACATCCCTTGTCAAATTCGAAGAAAGAACGTCGACTAGCAATGAAATGAATTGTAAAACACTTATAAACAGGATGCATCCGAAGCCATTAAAAACGTAATTACATCAATATAAGGATAATCTGTGAACTGAATGATTGAACTTTGGATAGCCGAGAATTAATTAATTTTGTCTTAAAGGTCAACTGAATTAATTCAATCACAGGACATCATCTTGTTTTGAATATGCATAAATATGAATATTTATTAGTGAAAAGTTCCAGGAAATTATTTATCAATTTTGATCCCTTCCCAAACAACCATCATAAATGATCACAATAGATTATGTAAATTTTTATATAAAACAAAACAACAATATATTAAGCATTGACAAACAATTTATCCTAATAAATTTCAATTTATTTTCCTATACAAAAACATTATTCTTCTATATCGAGAAATTTGTCGTAACCCATGTTTTTTTCTACTGAAAACAAACGATATATCAAAAAAAAAATTATTTCCAGAAACAACCCTCGTGCCCTGAAGAAACTTCGATATGATATTATTGTATAACTTGTTGCACATTATATTTCTTCTCTCTTCCCTATGTTCATAGATTCATATTTTTGTTTTGTGTCGAAAAAGTATTCCAACTACAATCATTTGCAATACTTGTATCACACCCACATGTTGTTCCATTGCGCATCAGCTAAAGTATAAAAGACCGTACGTAGAAGCGTAACTCTACCACAACCACTGTGAAACTCCACTATTGGAAATATTAAAAAGTGAACGTCAATTTTTCACATTTTGTTTATTGTGTATTCTACGAACAACAACAACCAATAAAACAACTTCGGTGGTCAATCAACAAGTAAGAACAAACAAACAAATTTTATTTGTTGTTTTTATTTCATAGGAAACTTTCAACTTTGTTTGTTTCTAACTATTGAATATAATTGTATACATTATAGCATAACTTGAAGTTTTTTTTGTTTTCGAGCTTGTTTTTACGTCTGATTTGTGAGCAAAATCCAAGTGTTTCAAACACACTTTTGGTCGAATTAAATTATAAATCTACAAAAGTAATCATTTCGCAGTTTATTGTACTGGAATCATATGTGCTAAATGCAAATTCTTGCAACTAATTAAATTAAAAATGAAGTTTATTAAATCATAAAATGTTTTTATAGTTTTGTAAAAATGGTGGATGCGCCGGGTGGGTGTAATTTCATTAAGATTGCACTTTCCACAAATAGTTTGATTAAAAAATAATTCGTTATTCAGTTTTAAAACTAAACTGTTTATTTTCTCAGTAAATATCCACCACTAGCAAAATAACTAAGGCATCCTCTTTTGGTAAATTCAGAAGAACTCTTGCAAATTATTCCGCTGTCTCTTCTTTCACTGGAGCTTGGTTGTTTTCAATAAAAAAACAAGGATAAGATGATGGTTTCAGATTACAATTTACAAGAATTTTTTGTCTGTTATACAGATTTCCAATGGAAGAAAGTAATTTGATTCTACTTTGGAAACACGATCATATTTCGTACATTAAATTTTTGTTTACTGACAAAAGAAAAAGGATATATCGTATATCAGTAGGAAAAGCGCTTTAACGTAGGTTAATACAATTTTCTTCTATCTAAAATATATTTACAATAAATTGACTAGGATTCGATTGTGCTTGTTCTAACAATAGAAAACTGATGAAGTGGTGAATTGTTAAAAGATATTCGAATAAAGTTCATCTGGAACAATGACAATTCATCTTTACGATAGCGGAGTTCATCGTCTTTCTATATTGTTTCGGACAAATAGCTCGAAAATCAGTAGAATTGCGCTCAATCTGATCGTCTCAAAAATAATAAAAAACTTATACTTATGTGAATGTTTCTCATCTGAAAGTCCGGTAAATATTATAGAAAAACGCAGATACAATCAATTTCAATCAAAACAATTTCCAAGTTTCCGCTAATTTGATCGTCTGTTTCTTTCTTAAAATGTCCTTCTTCAAGCTTAATTAATTAATATTATTTGTAAATATTGAAACTGATTTATGATCTTATGTTGGCTCGTCTGCAAAATAGACGGACAAGTTGTAAAAAATGCTTAATCACAACCACAGCAAAGTTCCCAGTTTGCAAACAGAATTCTTGATAGTGTAAATATAGACTCGCCTTTCATTATAGACTGATTGAAATTTCATGAAGTTTTTATAAGACAAGTTTTACAGCTTTCTGGTACATGATCGTTATTCTTAATCTACAATTCCCCAACTTCCTAAATTTTCAGTATTTGACTAGTGAGACATAGAACGTTTCTATATGGGTTCTAGAGTTGTCACCAATAAAATCCCCTTGACTCCAATACACTTGGTGCAATCGAATTGCTTGATCCGTTTCTGTCGCTTTGAATGATTGAATGTTCCTGTAATACATAATGAATGTGACAGCCCCAATTTTTTCTTTACATTCCAAGTTTAATGTGATTGGAAGTAAATTTCATAGAATTCAACTAATTTTATATGAAACAACAATGTGGGCGATATTTGTCCTAAATAGGGTCTACACACATACACACAGCTACTGTGACGCCTCAATCTCATTTAATACAAAGCACAATTTCGTTTGACTAATTACGTTTTATAATTTATCGATGATATTGACGTTGTTGTTGTTGTTGTATAATAAACATTCCTATTGTTATTATTAGATTGTAAAAATCGAACCTATAATTAAGTTTTTAATTAAATGTCGTCATTATTATTTTATTTATTACAGTGATTATGGACTGGTCTGCAGGGGTAGTAATTTTATTAATTCTTCGATCTATGGTTCAAGTTGCTAGTCTACCATTTACGCCAAATCAATTCCATGATGTCGGAGGAGTCTCTAGTAATGTCGTCGACAGTCTCGGTAAGATTCTCAAAATTATCTCCAATGAAATGGGGGTAGCAACTTTTAATATTGCATTAGAAACAATTAGATGCTTTCTTGTTCCGTTATTGTTCTAGTTGTAATCAATTAATCGATAGATCAGTTTTTATAAAGATCAAAGTTGATCAAGGAAATTTAGTACTCAATAATATTCATAATGCTTGATTAGTTCATTTCACAAAGCTATTTTATTATAGATATGGATGATAAAGATAATTCTATTATACAATCAGATGATTATAAATTGGAACAACTGAGCAAACTTCTAGCCGATATTCTAATACAACCATGGCCGAAAGGTATCAGCCCATTATTATATGTCGAAGAATACCCAAACCAGGATGCTTTACAAGAAACAGATCAAATATACGATAATACCGAATTTAATAATGCACCATACAAACGATCGAGATACTACAGGAAATACCCATGGAAAAGGCAAAATTCTCGGTAATAATAGAGAAATGCTATTATTGTTGTTACTATTATATTGATTATATATACAATTTTCTATAGATATGATGCAGAGAATCGGTATTTATGTCAGCCGAGTAAAGAGGATGTTTTCCGTTTATTGGTGGCACTACATGAGGCCCGTCAAGGCAATCGTGGACAAACTGTGAATTTCTGTAATAGAAAACGTCCAACTTCTGCAATTTTCACTAATATCCGTTTTTTGGGTTAATCTAAAACAAATCTACAACAAAAAAGTTTTATCAAAAATAGTGTTGTATGACTGTTTTCTGACTGATCAGTATTAAAAGTATTGTTGGAATGTGAATGGGCTTTAATTGTAATTTCTATTAATTGGCAAATGTAGTTCTTGATGTTGTTTATGTCTTCAATCTAATTCCTAAATTTACATATTTATTTTCAATAAATGAAATTAAGACTGTTAGTTGATAGAATATTAATAAAAAAAAAATAACCGCTGTATTGATGATAATTATGTAAATTAATTAAAATGGTAATCAATCAAATTTATACATGTAATAATAAATTCACGTTCGGTATAATTATTTCACTTTCATAAATTTGACAATTCATCACAGTCGATAACTTCAAATTCAATTTGTTCAACTTTATCCACTTTTTTGATATCAAACTGTATTTTTTGCGGTTCCGATGGCACTACTGTAACAGAGAAAACAAAAACCGAAACAATAGCTGTTTAAATTTTGAGAAACACCCATCAATACCTAAGGAATTCCCAGCAATTGGTGAACATTTTGTTACGTTCCTATCAATGTTTTCAATGAAATCACAGAAAGTTTCCGGTAAATTGACCTCAGTCGAATTCGTAACAATTCCACAAATATCTGTAATAATTTTGAAAACATAACAAACATAGTACATATTTGTATAGAGATAACTATCTACCTTTGAAGTTCTGTGTAAATCTCACCATATACTTAGATCGATCTGGATGATCAGGATTAATTGCCAAAGAACGTTCAGCCGGTACTTGAGGTTCTGAAAATGTATCCTTTGATCAAAACCTAAATACGAATGAGTTTACTAGTTTGCCTAACCCAAACAATCGTCATCTATTTGAGTCCCCCTGAGCTGCAATCGTAGATCATCCACAAGATAATCAGAGATTCGTCTATAGCTGATAACAGTTTCAGATTGTTGTCGCATATCAATCGTTACTGTAATCAAATTTTGGAATGTTTTTTTTCCCCTATGTTGTAAGTTAATAATTAATTTAATCAATTATCTTTACCAGTACGTCCTGTCATCTGGCCGCAATACATTGCTCCATCAATTAATATCGATTCGGATGCACAAACAAGGTCAAATTTCTCAAAATATAATTGAATTCGACAAACCTCCTATCAATAAGGCAACTCAAATCAATATTGATTAACCTAGATATTTCTAATTGTTTACATACAGGCCTGTATTTCCTTATAATAAACATACATGTCGGTTCACTATAAGCAAAAACATTCAAACTGAATGAACGTTCTTGTATTGTACGTTGACATGATATCATTGGATGCTGTGTTGTTATATCCGGTACAGTTCCATTTTGACATGGTAATTGTTCATAAGTTGCATAAAAACCACGATTACAATAGAAATTGTCAGTTTTGAAAAATACGTCCTCATACGGTTTATTGGTGAAATCCAAAAAATCTATGATACAAACAGAATTATTGTTTAAAAGATAAAAAATATAAATTGCTTACATCCAAGATTGTTTAATGAATTTCCACAAAATCTATTGAAATTCTGGAATATTAACGCATCTTTTGCACAATTTGAACTATTTTCAATGTTGAAATCATTCATGTAAATCCTGATTGAGCAATATCCTGGTAATATTTTGAACCTTGAAAACAATAGAAGATGAGCAAATATTGTTTTTCTTTGATAATAGAAGAAGAACAGTTACCTATAACAAATATTCAAATTTCCTGGATAATAGAAAGGATATCCGGGACTTTTCAAGTAGCCTTTTAAATAATCCAAAGTGTAACACCGATTTCCTGAAATTGTACTCTGTTGTGTTGTCACGCATCTATCCAAGTTTTGTCTTGATAGATAATTGAATTGAGCAATATTCCAATTGAGGCAATAATTATAATTATAATTGGCATTAGAGATCGTATTATCAATTGAAGTGTCGATATAATCAGTTTCTTCACGATCACGGTTTTGTGGGAAATAATCAAACGGTTCACCAAAAATATAGAAATGTTTGAAGATTTGAGGACTTTTTCTTTGAGACAACTGTGGATTTGTGTCATCGACAATTTCAGTATTTTCACTAATTAATTGTAATTTTTCAATTGATGTTTTCGGCCATGAAATACGATTCAGTTCATCTTTACGAGCGTAACGTTTCGGACATTCATCTTGTAGAATTTCCAATATAAAACCGCTATACGAATTCTTTATAATTCCATTACTAACAAATCGTATAACTTTTGTATTCTCCATAAATGGTGAGATTAATTTTAAATCATTCTTACAACCACAAATAGATTTACCATCGATTTCTAAATATCCTTCAGAACAATCCTGATTCGGCTCTGCTAACCAGAAGAACTGCACGTGAATCCTAAGCCGACAAATATTCGAACTGAATTTTCGAATCTCATAAATACAATCATTTGTCGTTGCCATACTGTAAGGGAAATTCGGACTTGTTAACATCAAAAGTTTAGATTGATAGAAATTTTGGCAACATGTTCTATGTTGAGAAGGGATAAAATTTGTTTTCTTTGTGGTAAATTCAACGTCATCCGGTATATTTGATGGAGGTTCTGTTGTAATTGGATTTGGATTATTCGAATTGCACGGTGATCGTGTCACTAAAATTCGAAAACCACGACCGGTTACATCCCGATCTGAGATCAATCGTAAAAGTAATGTTCCTTTATCCGAAAAGTATGTTTTTATTGTATTTTTCGTACCACAAATTGCATCAAGATCACTAATTTCAAGACGGTCTTTAACACAACCCACTGATTCTTCTAAATTAAAATCAAGAAATTGTAAAGTAAAGTATGTCGCACATGTTGGTCCTTTAATTAAATAAGAACAACGAAGATTTATAGGGTAGTTACTGGGATATTGTGGAGATTTCAAAACGAATTGTCGGTTGGTAAAGATTTGATCACAAGCACTCTCAAAATTTTGCGTAAAATTTGAACAATATACGTTTAAAATAGTATTCAACAACAATAATAAATACAGTCTTAACGACATGATGATGGCAACTAAAGAATATTAAACTGAACAATTACAGTTTAATATCATCGTTTTGCTTTGTATTTGTTTTTTTCATTGATGTGGGTATGGTTTGAGAATTTAAACAAAGGCTCGTCCGCACACCAAAAGGATGTTTGATGGTAAATCAGATAAGAATAGAGACAACAACAAAAAAAGAGATTAAACACCATGACCTATTATTGGTACATCTTGTAAACATATAGCTATTACGAAAACCAATATTGTTCAACTAACCACATCCGGTTGGGAAAGACGTGATTTTGTTAAGGCTCCTGGAGGGTAAAACGAGAAACCGAATTTGATGTACCATCGGTTGCATACTTG
>JAZBGY010001058.1:5858-30443 GCA_037414755.1 Lydus trimaculatus | reverse complement strand
ATTAGGGAGAGAACCCTTATATATATATATAGGTATATATAGTATCACCTGATTAAACCCACAAAATGTCAACAATTTCCAATTTAATTGTTCTATAATCGGTAGAGATAGTAATGTTGCACTATTAGTTCTTGGTCTCAATTATATCTGCATGGTTTTTACAAAAATTTCTAATCCAACAGATCATCAATAACAAGGAAGAAATTGATGTGTCTCCTATTTTTCCCGCATCTGTTGTTAAAGCAAAACGTGCAAACAGGATATAGTGGGATATTTGCCAATTTTTCAGATTATAAAAGTAATTTTGTACCAAATTAAATGAAACATATATAGATATACGTTTTAATAAAAACTTTAATATATCCACATAAATTATTGATGAAGAAAATGAGAAAATTCTATCCATTTTTTCTTTGTCAGTTCAAATAAGAATCTTAATTGCAGCATATTCATGATCTGTATTGAAACATATAGGAGAATATTAAATTTACTTTGTAGAATTGAGCTTAATACAGCATTACATAAGATTTTCTTTAATATAAACAAGACAATTCTAAAGTCGTCGTTTTTTTCTCGCCGATAAACTTACATTGATTTCCTGTACTCATACCGCCTCTATCATCATCAAAGTTCTAGATTCTAGAGGGTGAACGTGGCGGATTGAGCCCAACAGATGAGGACAATGTTAACATAATGACGCGGCAATTACAAGCGATGGACGAGTGGGCTCTCAACTCGACAAGGAATTCTCAAAGGGAGCGTCCACCACTGGTTAAATGTATCTAGATACTCCACTATAGACATCCTGTGGGATGTAGTCAGGCACGCGCGGCGCCGTAATACTCAACTAGAAAATTACATTGATTATATCTTTAATAAATTGATATTTCCAACGATTTATTAATAATTAAATTGATAATTGAAAGAAAATCATATAAAAAATTGATATTATTTCTTATCAATACAATAACGATGACATTTCTATCATGAAACACTATATAACGATTGATTAACTTAAAGTTCAAAGAGAATCCTTTACAGGATTTGATCGACTATGGACAATCATAAAAATAAAAGCCTATAATTCTTCTATGATAAGAATTGGTATTATTTATTTCACCAATTTTGATAATAGCTAGAATTCGCTGGTTAAAATTAACTTTGAATCACTCTCTTGAGAAATTACACTTTTCTGTTAACTTTAACTTGTAAGAGTGTAACTACACAGAGAGAAATGAGAAATATCAAAAGAAGCACACAGAAAGAAAAAAAAAACGATAGTAATCAAATTTTTGTAAATTCGACTCTTTGAAGGCGGCGAATCTCAAGAGATGAGAGATAATGAGTGGAAATTGTAAAAGTGTGCAATTTTTTTTTACTACTTTTAATTGTACTAATATTGATCTTGGATGTTGTTGTTGTTTATATTAGAATTTGTCGTTTGTTATGCATTGGTACATATACAGAACAGGCCAATTTAAATTCAAAATAGATGCAATAAGAAAACAAAGGATCGAACATGGAAATCCGATTGTCTATAAACATTGTATCGATTATAGTACAGTTCACCTTAATCTGGCTTTGTTGCATTATACACGTTGTATGGTAAATACTATACAAGAATGTACAAATATATAGTCGGTATAATAATGTAGTTTTTGTTGTTTATTGTTTTCAAAAACAGTAACATCTTGTCTTTGGGCTGTATTATGTGCATCATTGCTATTCAGATCCAAAAGACCGAATTTATACAACACCAAAATTAAAACAATACACCACTGTAGAAATGTTGGTATGAAAATCACACTGGTAATTTGTCACTTTTACATTGTGCAATCCACTAGAATACAAATGCTTCATATTAATGTTTTGTAATTAAAATATACGGCTGAAATATTAAAAAAAAAAAACAACTAATCGTGTCTCAAATAATTTAACAATTAATTAACAGTAATAACCACACCACAATGCTTGAACTGGTTTATGTATTTATAAAACAATTAAATTACTCAATTAGACTAATCCAGAATCTGAGATTCTCCTAATCGTGTTCACTTCATTTTGATAATGAAGTATTGTCGCCTGTGTTATAAAGCGAAAAGCAAAACGACAGTACTGAACAGATACAATGTCAAGATTTCGTAGTTTAATCACATCTACATCTTTCCAATTTCAGTCTATTTCCTTCCTTATTTTCTCACGAATATACCAATTTTTTTTGCATCCAGACGAATTTTAAAAAAAAAACATGTAAAATCAAAGATAATTGTTGAACCTGCGGCAATAGATAAGAATCGAGTGAGTCTATGGAATATAAATAGAAATTTTTAATTTTCTTTTAAGTTATGCAAAATTTGAACTTTGCTACACCCACACCCACACACACACACACACAAATGTAGAAATACACACATATAGAAAAAGCACAACCAACCATATTTTCCAACTAAATTCTGTTTACATATGCTTTTAATTTAGACGGTATTCCATTACACGACACTAATTTTTTAAGTTAAACACTCTGCTGACGTTTAGATCTATGTTACGCATGTTTCAATGTCTTTAGAGTGCTTTAAATATTTCATCCAGATTTTCTACGTTCGAGCAACTCATTAACATCTCCATCTTAATAAATTATTGAATACATCAAAAACAAGAGAATAATAAAAGAATTTTTTTTTTTGTTATCATCTTTATACATAGATTAATACCGTTATTACTACTGTTGGTGTCAAATTTATAATAAAATTAATCGTAAAAGTTACATAGATGTAATAGGAACCAGCTGTTGAATATGGTCGTATTTTCAGATTTATTTCAGGGTATTTTCAAAAGTTTTTTGTTTTTAACACATACAATTGTGAGAAATTATTTTACAACATTAAATTAATTAATTATTATTATTATTATTATTATTATTATTAATGGAAACCTTATTTGCCCGGATTGTGACGATTACGGAGCCAATCTTCATCAATTTTAGCTGATGGTAAATGCACATTAATACAACTTTCATCATATAAATTTGCACAACGTTTCACAAAAACTGAATCCAATAAATCAACACCAGTAATTGTATTTTTCGAATTTAACAACAATTTTTTCATTAATTGAAAATATGCAGAATTGCCTGACGGATTAACAACATCAATGTGATTGTTTGGTTTATAAAAAGCGTAAGTCGTTGTTAACAGTAAAAGTATTACGATTTTCATTTTATTTTGTTTATCTACAAATGAAAAAATCGATAATTTTTGATAGAATTGTTCAATATATTCTTACCGAATTGAAATGATGCCAATAATGTGGTTTGATTCTATGGTAGACGGATATCGTGTTGAAATCCCTTATATATAGAGCTTTTATCTAGTTTGTATATTGTATTGGATTACATGAAACATATGGTTTAGGTTGTTTAATTGAACAATGTGTATTGTTTTGTTTTAATCATACAAACGCTAATCCAATCTAATCATAATCAAGAATCAAAATATTAATAAATGTCACTACACAATTTCTCCAATCGAATGTGGTCAGTTCCTAGACTACAATTGTGTTTCAGGTAAACGAAATCTCGGATTCATCGATTGTCCGCCTAATTAAACAGACAACTCATTAGGTATTGTGTGTATGTGATCAGACAGGTAAGTTTGTCCAATTTTGAAGGAATCCTATTTTAGTATTCTCAACAACATAGATTTGGGGATACGATAGAATCGGCACAGATTCGATGCAGTGACCTATGACTTTGTCACGATTCTATGTTTTATTCTACAGTTGTCCCTGATTCCTAAATCAAATCACATAAAAGTATGTTCGCTTAATTACGTTCTTTCATAGGATAACATTGGAAAACGGACATTTTTTCCTCCACTAGTTTCTTGTCTTTTTTCCTCTTATTGTTTAAAATGTTCTGTCGTCTACAACTATTACGGTATTTACCTGTGAGTTAAGACTTGTAAAGAAGTGGCAAACTTATTGGGTCAACAACAGTTTAACTCTAGCCACATTAGAAGTTGGCTAAAAACTGGATTTTTTTGCCAATAAATCTAAAGGGCTCTCGTTACTAAGGAGACTAAGCAGTAGCCATTATTGATAGGATCAAAGTACCGTTTAGGCAACAATCGAATATCAGGGTTGATTAAATAGAAAAAAAAACCGATTGATTGTATTGATTTCTTGAATTTTTCTTTTGTTCTATCTAGTTCAACGCTGTCGTTAACCGTTTTATGCATCCAAATCGTCCATAATTATCTTCAGCTTTCAGATAAACGCTGTAAAACAAACATAAATTTGATGGAGATCTTTACATAGAAGCAAACATTTTTGAAGGCGCCATATCCGTATGGCATAATTCTACGTTTCTGTTGTTTCATCACCTTGTCCAGGTCCTCTTTCATCTACCATATACATTATTCCTTGTTTGTTTTTTTATTAGAAAACTACCGTCGGAATGAAACACGACCATCATTTCTCCATCAAAGTTGTCAAAGTATAGAAATAAGAGTATGATATAAGGGAATATGGAAGAATAAAGGTCGAATTTGCCAATAGATCAAGCTTTACATTTACTATAGAGAAAGCTGTAAGTTTTATAGCTCAATTTCAAATTTTTCACTCTATCGTAATTAATTAGAAAATATTGAATAGTCACTCAATCCTGTTTTAATGGAACCAATAAATTCATCAGTTAAATCTTAAATGATCCATGACAATATATCATTGTTAGACAAAATAATTACGATCTACACACAATTTCTAAAACAAAACAAAAAAAAATGATGAGTATAAAATTAACGAATCCTGGTTCGTTGGAAAATCAAATTATTGCAGATGGTGATGTTATATGCAGAACGTATTTGAAATGAGATGTCACGTACATAATAAAGTGAAAGATCGCGAACGGTATGCAAGTCGGTCCTTTTTAGAATTGCTAAACTCTGAAAGCTCAATAACTTGTCGATATTGGGTGTCATCGATCTATGTACGGAAATAGGTGTATATATAGATAGAAAGGTCATTATGTAGTCTTCATACTATTGAAGGTAGAGTCTATTTGAAGAGTCTATTGATGTGCAACGATTTCATGAATAATACTACAGTTTGACATATCTATCTTTTGAATTCTTTCAAACAAACACAACTATCGGATTCATTCTAAATAGATTAGTAATTGTTGTTCTTCAACAGAGAGGACAAAGTTTGTTTAATTCATCATTTCATTGAATCAATGCCACTATCCAAGTCTCAATGAACAATTGAGCGATCTACAAACATCCAATTTCACTTTTGTTCAGTTGAAAATAGAGAAGAGACTACCAGGAAAAAAAAATCTGAATTCAAACCGACGCCGGTTAGAACTATATTATTATAGTTTATTTCGCCTCCACATAGGTTTGAAAATGGTAATTCAAGTTCGGTCTTTGATGCTATTTTGCATGTCGATCCATCCCTATCCCATACAAACACATTCACTTCTAGATGCTGCTCCTTTATCGCGTCTCTCCTTATTGAATTCCGAATATAAGCAAAGCAATAAACCCATTGGTAGAATCTCAATGTGCCAAAAGCCCGTTTTGTTGATCAACCGTTGGACGGAATATTTTTATTGCACTAGTCCCATTCAGATATTTGTTATCAAAATGTCTACGCTCTCTGTGACAACAACGATATGACAAAGATGGAAAAAAATTGGATTGATTTCTTTGTCACCGTAAACTAGATAACATTTACCATAAGAAGTAAGTTGTTTTGAATCTAATGTTGAGATTTTCTCATGTTAAATCTTTTTGTCTGAGTTTTATGTGACTGTTTCCCCAGTTGAGCGCTTTGAAGACTCCTAATTCGGGGGGAAAAAATATATTGACGTAATGTAACTATAAAGAGAGAATAATAAATCCTGCAAGCATGTAGAGTTTGGCACATGATTGAATTATCGCCGTTGCACACAATATGCGACAGTTTTCGGATCATTTACCTATAAACATCGCTTGAAAATTCAACTTTTTTGTATTCTAATAAAATAACAGAACAGAAATGTTACACTGTTTATTGTAAATGAAATTGTAGATGAAAACTTCAATTAGGGAAATTATCAGGAAACTGGCAAACAGCAGCTTGTAATATAACGAATCTGTAGGTGCTAATGAGAATACGAAATCGTCTAAATGAACGAATGAAGTTAGCATCTAAGGCGGTATCCTGGAACAGGACCAAGTCGTTCACTAAACTGGAATTGTGTAATTTCCGTCAGTTTATGAGTGGGTGAATATATAGAGATAGGAGGGAATAGGGGGGTGATGGTAAAATTTGTTACACACCAAGTCCAGACCGAACTTGATTTGATTGGATTTCAGTTACAGCCGCCTGAAGACTCATAAATTGAACGACGATCGGCATGTTGTCCATAGAAATCACTGTAATTATTTCCCGAAATTCGGACATTTATTTCCCTTGTGATATTAACATATTCATCGATAATAAACTTGAAAATTAAAAAGATGACAATGTGTATTGTTGATTGTGATAAGAATTGCAAATTACTGGTGTGATGAGCATGTCAAAATAAAGAGGAATTAGTCTGGATATTCCCAGATATAGGGCCAGTGCTATTAGATTTTATTATCTTTTTTATGGTTCACTTTAATATAAAATAGAAAAGCAATCCAGTTGTGCTCTTAATATAATTAAATCGTGTATCTTCTATTCCTACCCTAATATCAATCGATTAGAGCGTTTTTCGTTCATTCCTAAGAAATAAATGAAATCACCCCGATTTCTACAAAAAAAAAGAAAAAAATAGCAACCACCTGCCTTAAAAAAATGTATGTCTTCCGACAAGATGCTATCATAAGATGTCGATATATATATGTGTATCCTGACGATAATGATTGTTGATAGAATCCTTGGCAAAACTTCTACACGAAGGACACTTGAAACTTTTAAATTAAACCAAGCAACGCGTTCGCCATAAAAATAATACCACGTTTACCTTATATTTAACACTTAAAAAACATAGATAAGAACGTAAAGTATTTGAAGCGTTACAGTTGAAATTACTTTTTAAACTGCTTTATCTTATATTGTATTTATTTGGTTACTTGACGTTAATTTTTTTTGGCACAAATTCATTTGCAACACGCAAATAGAGAAGAAAAACTATAGTGATGCTAAACTTTAAGAAAACTTACAACAATGGTGTAAAAAGTCTATTTTTATTTTAATCTTGTGGTAGTTGTGGCCCCAATAAAAACCAATGTTGAAAGCTTAAGTCAATCAAATCGACTTGAAACGACCACATAAAAGAACAATGAGTCAATTTAGTTGTTCCAATAATACTATAGTAATGACATTTGTAAGCAGATTTATAACAACAAAAACAAAATGATCGATAGGAATTTATTCATATAATGAGAATTTTTGGGTGTATTGAAAGGAAAAAAACGTCATAACTCTAGTGGAATAAAACCGCGGGCGTTAAGTTGATGTTAATAAAATCAAGCTGACGCATTCTAACCGAATATTGTTATTATTACGACGACTAGGGCATAAAGAGAGAGAGAGAGGAAGTTAAACACGTGCTGTATAATGAATTAGTCCAGAAAAAATATGAAGGTAATTTTGGGTAATTTGTGTCGTATTCCCAGTACCCAGCTATAATCCAAAAAAAAACAAAAAAACAAAAATAATCGTAAAAAGCATTCGTGGCATAGTGTGTGCTTTTGAAAATAAGCAACAACAAAACCCATAGTTTATTGAATGTAGGAAGAAAAGAGTATTAAAGCCAGTCGCTTCCCAGCTATACACACAGCATCCTTTTAGTGAAAAACTCCTATGAGACACGGGTGCGAACAGGCAGGAGGCACTAGAAATGGCCAAGCTTGGAATACTAGTAGTGAACTCGATGAGAAACACAAGTCCCATGGGTGTTTTGGTGATGAATCGGGCCCAATATTCAGTTGTTACAATGTCTGTATATCCGTTCATATATGTGTAGTGTTGTATTTTTATAATGTATGTGTTCGTGTATTGTATATTCCCTAATGGAACTAGATATTTTTATGTTGGTTGTGAAATATGGCCAAGAAAACAACTTTTATGTTGGTAAAATGTTGATTGTCTAATAAATGATCGTTTCGTTTTTTTTGTTCTTTACTGCTAGTATGAACAAATTTTAATAGAATTTTTTTTCTAGTTAAGAAGCTTTTTAGTCATTATTGATCAATATTTTAATGTTCAACTAACATTGCATTAATTCATTACTTCTGAAAGTTGAAGGAAATTTATAGATTCGAACAGTGGATATGCCACAAAAGACTAATGGATGCAATTTATTACAAAGAAGCTAACATGTTCCTGTGCAACAAGGTGAAACTTACAAATTAGAGTGTTGGGTAGTTGGATCATTTTTTTCTTATCATAATGATAAACAAGGCATATTACATTTAATTATTACGGCATGATAGTTGAATCAAATGTTTTGATAACTTTGAAAACCGCCCAACTACCATTGCCTCATTTGTTGATTACTTAATTGTTAACAAAGGTTCAACAAATTCAAAATAATTTCGATGTAATCATTGAAGAAAATAAAAAATCGTCTGACATTTTCTAAACAAAAACGACTTTGATAGGATGAAATTTTTAGTCGCTAAACGTCTACACCAGATATTCAATTATTTAACAACCAATTTCCAACGTTCTCGTATTGTTGTTTTTATAAACAACTCTATGTAATTTAAAGAATTTTCACAAAACAAACATGTCAATATCGTCGAATATGCTTGGAAAATTCGTTGTGTAGTAAATAAATGTTATGATTTTTTCGTAAATAAGTCAGAATTTATCGTGCAATTTCTCGAAAATCCCAACTCACTTACTTGTAAAGCGATCGAGACGAATTCTTTTGTACAATTTTGGCACAATTTCCAATTCCATTTTGTAACCCATGAATTATTACCAGAAAAACAATAGTCCGAAATAAATACATTAATTTTGAATTGTATGAATCTTATTAGGCCCAAAAGCCACAATAATGTTGTTCAATTTTCACATGATAGTTTAATTATTTCGACAATCGAGTTAATTAAATTTTAATTGTATTGTTATTATTATTATTATTATTATTATTATTGTGGAATAACAATTTTGTATTAAATATGGGATTTTGATTCAAATCCTCAATATATAAAGTTATAAATAACTCAATTGTGACTTGGAACTTTTAACATTGATGTCGTTATTGGTAATCCTGACCATATAACGACCAGGATTCGGTCATTTTCTGACCGCCCCTTTATACGATTCTTGGGTAATTGCCAATGAATTTGTATTAGACGATGTAATAAAGACAAACACACACACACATATATTTTATGTTCTATATTAACAGGATTCTTCAAATTAATGTCGAAATCAGAAAATAGAACAAAACCGTTTCTTCATCTTGTTAATTGGGAAAAATTCTATTTTATTTAATTATCTACGTCTAAGGTTGACAAACTTAATTTGTATTATCGATAATAGTTTAAACAGAAATCTGTTTAAAATTTTAATAAGATTCTGCAGTTGAAAGCAGGAAATGTTCGTAACGACTATCATTCGTTTATTTCCACATTTCCTATTTTCACATAATTATTACTTGTCGTTGTTGTAGCTATTATTTTATCAACTATTTATAAACATTGATGAATTAAGAGTCGTGTAAGTTGTATTTAAATAACAACACTCGAAAATATCGATAGATCAATCAACTATATGTATGTTCCACATGAAATTACAGTCTTACTATTATATTCGGAAGGAAAACATCTATATTTAACATCGATCATATTGAGTGGTGTCAAAATTTCATATCAATTTCCTTTGTTTTATTAATCACTTTACTATTTTTAGGAATTTCAAACGTTAGGAATGTTGTAGGTACACTTTATCCTTGGATACTTTCTAGTGACACCTTGAATTATGTTCAACACTATTGGTACATTTCACTGTAAGTTGATTAAAATTGGCATTTGTTCAATAGTCTACTAGGCAGTGATGAGGAAATAAAGCCCGGTACAACTCGACTTAAGCCCAACTCTATTTTCTTTAAACATAGAACGTGAGTTGGGCCAAATTATATACTTTAATTTCTAAACTACATGTTATTTAATATCATTTGATTAGTGATAACACAATCACCGTTACAGGATTTCAAATAAACCCCCAAGGCTCAATTTTACTATAATTATACATACCCTGTTCTAGACTCAACTAAGCAAATACATGTATCGAGTTTATAACTGGAGGTTAATTAGTGATGCACCCTCATCTTTAGTCCCGTGTCACTTCTATAAAGAGCCGTTTTAGATACACTCTCTATCTCTCTCTCTTTTGCTTTGTATATATGTGTGTATTTGTCTATGTCTCTATTCACGATACATACAAAACTCTTTAAACGTCATTACTGATTAATTGTGGAACGTTTTAGTTGAATGTGGTAAGAGTGATGGTAATACAACGATAATGGTGGTTGTGGTGTGGTGAATTCTAAGACCAGCCGTCGGGAATACAGAAATGTTACCATTCGATTAAATATTAAAAGTTTCATTGATGTTATTGCTTTTACGTAAACTACAACGATTATAAATTGGTTACAAACTCTATGTACCTATATGTAGGTAACATTCGATATTCTTTATTTTTAATTTTGTTGCTGTGTTGTTTTATGTTTTGCAATTTCTGTGTAAAATCTCTAGAGAAATTCAATTCTGTGTGTATTTGATTCGATTACCAATCAAGAAAATTTCTAAATTGCATTTTTGTTTTACGGAACTTTTGAGAATATTCAACGACATTATTGTGATATTAGGTAATAAGTATGGTTGTGTGTGTGTGTGTGTGTGTGTATGCTCATGCCCATATTTAGATGGTGGTAACAGTTTTGAACAAAGTGGTAGTATAAGATGTAGGGTTATTCGATATTGCCTAAAGCTTTCAAACTCAAGAATTATTGATGAACTTTGAAACTTGACGCACTCATATTCTCATCTATAAAAAAGTTTCGCAAAATATTACCCTTATAAATAATTAAAATGTATTTCTACTATGTTTAAACACACAACTTTGTTATTGTTATTTATAGTGTCGTCTATTTTAATGAGATTTGTTTTAAAAATTGTTTTTAATTAATCTATAATGAGATGTGGAATGAAAAACGTGCCAGATCCAAATTTAAGGTGCAACGAAATCGAAAATACGTGTCCTGATCTTATAATGTCCTTCCCATTATTTATTATTGTAAAGGAATTGGAAATACTTTTATCCAAGTTGGGGAAACTTTAAATAGAACATTGACTGAAATTGGTAATATTCCTGAAATTGAAGAGTTTTACAGTCGATATATTTACAATAAAGCAATTCTCAATGTCTCTCTTCTTTCTATTGAAGTAGCGACATTTATAAAAAAAAAACCACAAATCATTATCTGTGATTTGTACAGATACACACAGATCATAATCCATAATCATCTATACGCTTGCAGGATTCGGAAACTTTTATAGAAAATTAATAATCTGTTCAATAAAAGTTCTCAAAGTAAATTTCCTTAACCAGTCGCCATTATATTTATTACTTTATATTTCCATTTCTTCCCTCTTTTACGTTAAACTACTATCGGAACTCGTTATATTTAATATATTTATCTTTGAAGAATTATTCTTCCGTGAATCGAACCGAATTGATATATCTCCTTTTAGATTATTATTTACAATTGCGAGCATTCTCATCTAATGATCATTCTAGTATCACATACAAGATTTATTGTTTCTATAAGAAACACTGTTTTGACCGAGAAATACAGCTTTTTTTCTTATTGTTATTATTCAAAATAAACGGTGGATTTAAATTAAATGTCGGTTATTGTTTATGACAACAAACAGCAAACGAACGCACCATTATAGAACGATTTCGGCCAGAATATTGTTAGTTGTTCGCCTGAAAACAATAAAATACATATGTCTCTCTATAGCGAAAGCTCTAGATTTTCCACACTTACTATAAATAACAAACATTCACTTAAAGTATCACATATTACATCATTTTGTCTATAAAATATGTTGTTTTTCTAGCTTATAAGTCGCTTACAGTTTGTTAATTTTCCGAAGATGATTAATAACGAATCATTTTTGTTAAGATAAGATCGTAAACGTGACAATGGGATGTTAGTTCAAACACTACACAGAGTTCACCATTACAGATTGGCTTTGTATTTAAACTAATTTAGTCAATGTGTATGTGTATGTTGTCTTCAATACCCGCCTTTATCATCTCTCACTTGAATATTGCCTTATATACATGTCCTATTCTAATCAATACAGTAAATGTTAGATAAAGGTAGGAAGATACTTAATATCATTGCAGAAGTTGTAACGTTATAGAATGTAAATTTTTACCTGTTCAATATTACAAACGAAACAAAACGTACACGTACACTGTTATCTAGAAGTTTATTTCGGTCAATTTTCATCGAGTAGAGTGAATTTCGGGAAGTTTCTCAAAGGCGATAGAGAATTCTGAAATTTTCAATGAATCATATAGAACCGAAATATAAGCCACATAGATCACCAGATTTAGATCCAATAGAAGTTCTGGGTAAAAAGAAGAGGCTTTTTAATAGAAAATGCATTTTCAAACTTTTGTGCGATAGTGTAATGCAATGTTCTTGTCAACATATCATTTGAAAATGTTTACCGATTCCATTGAGACTTACAAAGCCGCAGCAACCATTTGTTTGTCTAAGACACAGCAATATTCCTATTTACTAACCACACCTGAAGTTCTGTGCTTATCACTGCACACACACACACACACTCGCATAATAAATAATGCCACCATTTAGTACCAATTGTCTTCAAGCAAATGTCTACAATTTGTTATTATTTTAGTAAACAACTAAATTAATTGTTGAACACAATTAGAGGAATAAGTAACGTAATTTCATTTCGATAGTGAAAAAATTCAAGCAAACGGGAACATATAGCAATCGTGACTTTATTAACGTTAAGCACTAAATCTCGTGAAGTTTTGCAGTTAAATTCAACTTCCTCATTGATATCGATAATGAGTAAAAGTGGATTCAGGAGAATTTCAAGAAAGAACCTTAATACAACTTGACCTTTATTGTATCTAGCAAAAACACAAGAAAACTGAAAGAAGATTAAAAATAAATTTCAATTCGATTAACACCTGCGAAATTCGATTTTACGCTAAATTGAAACTCTATACACCTACGACAAGGACTGAAAAAAAAAATAAACAGAAAATACGAATTTATTGCGTGTTATTAGATTTTACAATAATGGAGAAAAACTGTTATGTTGCAGGGGAAAACTGAATTATCCTTTTTTTTTTAAAAAAAATAAAAAAACATGATTTCCAATATCCGCCATATATTTTTAATATTGTCACGTTAACCATAAACGTATAGTTAAAATGTAGTGTATTTCCGATATGAAATTTGAAAATAGTAATCACATCCCGTAAATTCCTATTCATTTATTCATTTCTAAATTACGAATGGAAATGTTCATAAAACAATTGCAATAAAGCCAAAAACTGTTCAACAAGTCAGATGAATTCATAATTAACGCACAATAATTAATTAATTTCATATTTAACCGACTGGCATGAAGTCAACAGAATGAATAAAACTAACCGTTGTCTAGTTAAAGTGGAATTATTATAAAATTAAAATGACCAATTGACCCGTGTTGTTGCCACCAAATGAAATTCCCATTAAAATTTCCAAGAAGAATTGGAGAATCATCCTTTTCATCTAAATATACATATGTATATAGGCAATTACCATTATCCTAAATGCCTGTAGGCATAATTCTGGTTCAGTGTATGAAGACGTAGTAAAAAAGGAATAAATTGAAATAGGAACGTGTTTGTGTTCGTTCTTTCTTTCTTTCTGTATATGAAAGTAAAAAGATCCACTCAAACTATAAGAACCGTTCACACAAAGATGCAAATCGTTGTATAATAGCGATATTCAAATATATACCGACACTATTACCATGACAATCATCTAAAGGAAAAGCTTCTTTAATCAAGCTGGATGGTTGTACGTTAAGTTCGGTTCGTGTTTTTTTTTGTGTTATTCTTCATCGTATTCTTTACGTTTCTTTTTCACCTAACAAAACAAACCATAGAAACGATAACATAGAAAAATGGAAAATTCCCATATTTTCCTTTGATATTTCACGAGTACTCTTGAATAGCTAAATTAAATCTGATGCGTGGAAGTACTGATTCCATCATATATAGACAAGACGTCTTGTAAAGTGGTGAAATTTTCTAAATTAAACGAACTGGTTAATAAAGCGTGAATAATGGTCTTTTCTACGTTTTATTATGTTTACCATCGATAAATTATAAAAGTAAAGATTGTACCTTATACTTTCTGTTATATCGCTTTATACAAACATTCCAACTTGGAAGTCGTTTAATATTAAAATTTTAATAAGACGATATCTGAGAAAATAGAAGAGGGTGGTTGTTGGAAATGAAATCGTCAAGGATCCAGTATCATTGCAGATTCACAGCAAAGTCTCCGTTATCAAAATATAATCCGTTTATTATGATCGAAATTCTGACGCAATTACGATGGAAAAAAAATATAAATTTAATAATTTGTTTATCAAGAAAGTTTCACGAATATTAATGAGAATCTCGAATTTCACGTGGAATTGTTAACTCTCGGTTGATCGACATGAACTGTTTTCCAGTACGGTTTGATTTTTCACTTCTAAAATGGTTGACTTTTAGTCCATCAACTTAGTGTGGTTTGCCGTCTTAAATCAACTGGGGCAACAAATATAAGCCATTTTGTTGAACAACTAAAAGTTGCTGAAACTAGATGAGTCTCAAGTACACTCAAGTCGGCTATATGAAACTTTGATATCAAACAATATAATCATTATTATTACGAGAAAATGTTACCATGAAAACTTGGTATTATGAATATGATCGTTGGTAAAGAAACGATGATGCGTAAAAGTTGAATTCTTTGCGAAAGTTTCGCTTGAAAAATCCACCAATCGATTGTATGACAAATTTTTCGATAATACAAACATCAGAAAGTCTATCAAAGGATTCTTAAACGAAAACTGGATAAAAAATTCTACTGAAAAGTGTGCGTGTCGAATAACTTTATCCGTTTGAATTGTCTCGAATATATAAATATTGCGTTACATTCAGCCATAAATCTAACATTTTACACTTGTATTTATAGAAATAAGAAAAAAGCGTTATGTCTCTCTTTTTTTTGGTTTAACACTTCCTTGTTTTATTCTTCAATGTAATGTTTTTTTTTTCCAAATTTTCAGATGAATTTTATTGCAACTTCTCATTTATATGTAAATTTTAGGGCGATATACTTTTAACAGCGAATCATTTAGAGTTCACAGTTTTTATTCAGTTGTCTCCAGACACACATTTCACTTCATAAATATTTATAAAACATTTTCAAGTATAACCAAATCAAATCTAATGTTTAAAATGTCGAGGATCACCTCGAGGATACGAAATGTTCAAGTTAAGATTCTACAAATTGATTTTTAAATAAGAATCAAATTGTTTTTGGTTTTGTGGTAAATAATAAAAATTTTCACTCTCATCATCATCATCATCATCGTGATGGATTGTAAAAGAAAAAAGCTAAAACAACGAATTTGTTTGTAACTATATTCGAATCAAGTCAAATATAGTTGACTTGATTTCTCTATAAAACGATCGTAAAAATGCTAATCGGATTCGACATGCTGCCTTTAACATGCCATCATAATAGACGATTACAAAATCATGAGACCCTCACATTTAAATTTAATTACAAACTATTTTTCTAATATTTTCATAGATGCCATCAATAATCAATTCAACCATTATAGGATTGATTCGAACGCACAATGTACGTATTTATTATACATAGGCTGATGTTTAGCCTATTTATGTACATAAAGTACACCATAATTCCACTACTAATACCAGATAAAGTCCTTGTAAAGTTTGTTGTGTCTTAAATTAGCACTTAATTACTAATAGACCATTAAGTTTCGAAAGAAACTTTGTTAAAATGTAAAATATGTCCTATAACTATCATTAAAAGTGTAGTATTAGTAGTAGTAGCAGGCGGTGTTCACTTCTACAGTGCAACTCCCATGTTACCTGTGTTTATGGCTAATTTATGTCCAAAGTATTGCTATTAACAAGCATTAAGTACTTAATGTTGTGTCGCCGGGCCCGTTTGCAGTTTAATTATTACATACGACTAAACTACTATATTTATCAATTTGGCAAGAAAAGCTGTCAGGATTAGCTTCAAACAACTACAGATTAATCCAAAATAAATCCACCATATTTTAACAAAACAAATTCGAAGAGAGAGAGAGAGAGAGAGATCTTTTTATGACTATTTATGGCAAAACGGCCGCTTTTCGAAACGATCGAAATTCATTACGAACGGATTTAAGAAATCGGTCCTCCTATCATGTCTGCAATCCCTAAGATAACCGTCACTTAACCCTACAATAACCACCAATACTATTCTGAAATGGTCCAGTGTTTATTGTTGCCGACTGCTTGAGGCGATCAAGATAAAGATCAAGATTGAGTTTCTCAGGCGAACATACCTTTATCTTTTGACCTAATTGTTTAATGACTCCTCATCTTCATAAATATTCTTTTTTCAAGCATCATCTTGGACTTCTCTCTAATAATAATAATAATAATAATAATAAAACGCCTACCTAAGCCAAACTACAATCACCTAATTTCCAGGGCGTTTACTCTCCCTCTATCTCTACGTTTTTTTTCGTATAAAAGTCTGTCGATATAAATTCCAGCTCAATTACAGGCGGTAGTGGCAGTTGGTTATTGCTATGCTAAGTCACAGTGCCTATAATCGGGATATCGTCACACACCGTGTCTCCCATATTGAATTTTTTATGAAAGTGGAGTTTGCGAGAGTCGTAACAACAATGTTAGAACGTACAAACACCTGAGAGTTTTGCTCTCTTGCATAGATATTCAAAGATCAACTGAAATTCTACTACTACTACTACTAGTAAGAATAGTGAGAGAAAGTATAGTGGAAGAGAAAAAATAACGGTTGAACATAATTCAATAAATTCTGTTTTTGATGTTGATATATTTCCGTCTTTTCAGATAGTTGATGGAAAGTGAATTTTGATAGAGATTTTTACACACTGATCGTGAAATTTACACAAATGAAAACAAAAAAAATACATATATAGGACTGTCATAGATATATCTTGACGGGAACATACTGTAACTGGCGGTCTCTTATCGGGATATATTCAAATTTTTCCGATATGTTTAAAATACAATAGGGTTGCATCATATGGATGTGTCGACTCTTTTTAAATTACATTCATACAAATCTGATTTATACATCTGGACACATTATAAAGTGAGTTGGTGTACTATGGAAAATTGCAGCAAAGATTTGTTGTTGTTTTATGATTTTGCAACTCGTAAAATCATCTCGCAATCAAAATTGTTAGTTTTCCATTTAATACGGAAAGTTTATCGCATAAAATCCACCATATTTAACTTATATGACCAATAAAATGGCCAACTAGACACATTTAATGGTAACAAAGTAATTTTTGATTTATTATAAATGACTAACAATATAATCATTAGTTGATTCTGTTGGAAATTACCTGCTACACCTTGATGATAGGCCTGCCATTAGATCTGACTAATTACCGATTATTCATCGTTGTAATTAGCATGAAGCCTTACAAACTAATGAGACATTCATTATTTACTAGTAGATTGTCGAATAATTAAGAAAATGTAAATTTTATTTTTACATAAATACAAATATTGCAAAAATAATTTTATTTTTTCGTGTAATATAACGAGTGCACGATATATTTCATGTGACAAACTCATAAAAAGGACACCACACACAACTGCAATACTCATTTTAATTAATTTTTTATATTGTTTTTTATTCGTAAATTATGAATAAATAATAACTGCAGAATTAGGATTTTAAATTCATATTTAAAATTTTGCTAGAAATCAACAAAGTTTCGAGTAGAACGTGGATTTTGATTATCAATACAGACGTTCCGTAATTATAATAAAAATTCGATAACAATTAGTTTTGTTGTTGTTGTTGTTGTTGTTATTGTTGTTGTTGTTTTGTTCATCTTTTCTTACAAGTTTCTTAATCAAAATGTACTCTTCCATTTCCAGAAAACTCTCTAGAGAGAGAGCAAACAACATAAAACTAAGTTTACTGTTAATCTAACGGAACAGGATGTTAATGTTGGTCCAGTATTTGCAAACGACATTTTCGTCTTTCTATCTATTTTTCTAAATAAAAAAGAAAACAAAAAAAAACTGGACTATTTCCGTAAGTGTATAATCCAACTAACAGTGGGACCATTCAATAATGTTTAATCCTAAGTTATAGAAAAAAAAATGGACAAAAAGGAGATACGTTACTATACCTAAAACGTGTAGATGTGTGTAATCTAAAAAGGTCTGTACAATTATTAGACCGTATAATTACACCATTAACTACGTAGAAGTTACAGGAACAAACACTAGCAGGTGTTAATTTCCCACAACAATACCCAATTTTTTATGAAAATTGCATTTACAACACCCCAAAAATACAACTTGACCACCAAATACTAAATAATATCTGTTTATTTTTGTATTGCTTTATAGTTTATGTACCATTGACAATATGATAATGTCTGGTAGAAAGATGAATCGATCAAGTGGAAAGTTTAAGAGGTGGAGTATTGCTCTGATAAGAGAACTTGTGGCACTTTTATAGCTGAAAATTCGGTTTTTCACCATCACAAAAAAAAACCTCGTAAACTTATTATCGATAACAACAGGAAAAATATAAAAGGGAAGGAAAGTATTTAAAGTTTATAGCCGATAAGTTCTCTTTTTTGATTGTTGATAAAATGAACATCGACAACAACAACAACAAAAAAACAACAACAACAAAGCTTTATTATAATTTTTCAACATTTTTAAAATCGAGCTAATAGTGGATGGGAAATTCACCAAACGGCCGTTATTTAATTTGATTTGATCCTATGATAATTTCAACATTGATGATGGCTTTATAGTTCAAACACAGAATACGAGCCTGATTGACATTCCATGAATTATGTTTTACAACAAGCCGCATATTTCAAATATAAAACCACTAACCGACAATTTAATCATATCTGTTTTATTGTTGGCCGACAACACTTTTCTATAATGTCCTGTATGCTGTAAAATTTGGACGGTATTGTTGGATAAACTAACAAATTCTAAAATTTCAGCCTATTCAAAAAGTGACCCTTCGAATTGTATACGCAACAACAGAACTGCACACTCATCCATCTAAGCAAATACGTAACTGAATACAATAAAATGAGGATTGTAATAACATCTGTCTAATAAAATGACAATGCAGTTCTCTATAGGTATATGAGGTATAACAACAACAAAAAAAAAGCATTGTTGACTTTGTCTATTTTCTTAATTCGATTGGGCGAAAAATCGACCAAATTGGAAAAAAATTTCGAACATGAATCTCGATTTTTTCGACCACACAGTTGGTGGTAGAAGATATCAAGGCTTTTTTCCACCCTTGTAATTATACCGATTATCAGCCGAAATCAGTTGATTGATGGGTTGTACCGTCAATTCCAACCTTTTACAATTGTCAATAACAGATCATTCCCAAACAAGCTACACAATTAATTAATCTATTTATCGACTTTGATTTTTGTAATTAAGTTGTTCAATTTGTTATTTTTTTATTTAACAAATTTTGTCTGCTTAAATTTTTATTATTTAACACAAACTGAAGGTCGACAGGAAATTTATCGTTCCAAATATACAGTTGGATACCTACATTTTGATTTGTTTCGTTGGTAAATTGTTGAGAGAAAATGTTTTATTTACAATTGAATGAATTGTTCCACAATGAGAGCCATTAAAACGTATCCAATTGTCGTTACATTAAAACGCATCATTAACATTTTATTATTCGACAGTACAATACAATTAACGATTAGGAGGAGGTAATGGAAAAGATGGAAATTTAGACAAACTGTTTTAACCAAATGCGTTGGTCAGTCGGGTATTTAGAGAGAGAACAAATTGGAATTAAATACGGATTTGTATTTTAACATTTCTATGGCAGTTGTTGATTAGTCCACAGTTGCGATAATATAATTTAATTGGATTTTATTTCGTTTAATAAGGAATTGTTTGAAGGTGGATCATAGTTAGAGGAAACACTCTGTTTTTAAGGAAAATTCCCTAAACATCATCAAAGAGTTTTATAGTACAAACGTCTCAACAATTTCCAATTAATTCAACATTATTGCATTCAGAATTTGAATTTGCAGCGTTTATTTATTGTTTACTATAGAGCCAAGTATACTTTTACAATTTAATGAATACAATTTTGTTTTTGCATAAAAAAATGAACAACTTTGAAACTTGATACATGCAAATTCAATGATTTTCCATGTTAGTCAAATAGAAAAGTTTCATCGTCGTTACTAACCATATTCGACACGTACATTTTTGATCGGTGTAATTTAAATATAAATTGTTTACCAACAACAAGATTCTATTCGTTCGGTTTTTTTTTTTTTTTTTGTATTTCATTATGAACGGAAAGCTTTAGAAGAATGGTTATTATTGAATAAACCAACGAACAACCATCATCAATAGAAAGGAAAATCTTTATCAAAAAACAAACATCTTTTTCTCTAATTCCTTCATTTCATGCAACCTTAGACTTCCCTTGCGACACAAATTACACAACTATTGTCCTCAAGGGAGGATAGTAGAGAGATTCCAAAAGCTGATGGTTTATATGTATACATACTGTATTGCATCGCGCTGTGTGGTGGTGGTGGTGGTTGTCGGTGTCTCATTTCAACACAGATGTAGAAACTGCCTTGAAATAATCGAAACGGCTATTGTCAACAGATTGAATCCGGACAATGCACACCACTTACACAATTGTCCCCAATCCATTGGCAGGTAATAATCAAAAGCAGTTGTGCGTCGTCTGTATTTGTTGTGACATTTATGTTAAATTGTCGACTAACTGTAGGGTGGTCGTATTAACTACCCTCTAAAGGAGAGGCTGTAACCGTTCTATTCAAAGCCCCCTATGAATTTTCTATTTGATATTGAACCATGATTCGAAGATAAGACGGGGAATATAGTGAGGCGAATATGTTGGATAGAAGTAGGGGGGTAATAGGGTGTACTTTAATATATATATCTATATATATATAGAGAGAGAGAGGGTTAATAATTTCAAAATGGCGACGGTTTGCAATATTCTCAGTAACTTAATAATCGGTCCTGTTATATTATGTCGTAGCCTAGGTCTTATGCAAATTACTATAAATTCATAAACACAAATTGGGCAGGCCAACGTACTAATTCATGGAAACTACTTATACTAAACTATAATAAATAAATATCTGTCGTAGGGGTAACAGATTCGTTAACAATTCATGAATTTAAACTGTCAATTTTCAGTTAGAACTACAGGATGTTATAATTTAACCCAGACCAAAAATTAAATAATTTCCTTCAATAATAGATAATCGTTATTTGATTGGAAAGACGGCTAACGTAATTTGATATCAATATCCGCTACTTTACTTTACCATTTCCCACAGACTTTCATGCAATTATAACACAATCTTCTAGTCTACCCCCATCTCTCTATATAAGATCTACAATATATTGAACGATTAAGGAGGAAATCAATTCGATTCGTTAAAACACAACAGAAAAACGATTCTGATGATCTGATAAATGTAATTTTTAAGAAAAAAAACGACAAGAGGAAAATTTATTACCACACTCTACTATGATCAAGTTGAAAATTATTCAGCAAATAGAAAAAAGTATAAAAATCAAAATAAAAACGTCTACTCTACCGCTATACAGCAGGTAATGAATTATGTTGAGATCTTTTATTTTATGTTAATACAAAAATAAGAGCCCATATAGAATTGCAAAATTTCCCATTTTGTTGAAAGGAAGAAGTTATTTTTCAAAAAAATATTGGAAAATCCCAACAATCTCCCTATCTTCCCTACGGTGTGTTTTTACTAACAAAACTTTTGGTTGACTGAGATATATGCTTGAAGATATAGTGTAGTCTCGGTGGAACTTTTAAATTCTTGTCGATATAATGATTTACTTCAGTTTTTTGTTTTTGAAAAAATACACCCCCATATCCTTGGTTTGGTTCTTATATCGAGTGAAGCTAGAAAAGAAAAAAGAAACAAAGTGTCTATCTAATATGAAAGGAAGCTAAACGAAAAGGATTTGACGTTTATTTAGTGATAATTTATATCGATATCCTGGTTGCTTGGATGGTTGGTGGAATGAACTCAATGAAAAAACTTTTCAATAGTTTGTTTTCAACGAAAACTTCCACTAAAGTACTTTTATTGACATTTATGCCTACTATTAAGATAAGTGAACTCGTATCGAAACTATATTTATTATTGTATCGAATTATATTATTAAAGGGTGATGGTAGTAGCAGCTTTATAATAAAGTTTTCGTGTATCTACCATATAGATGAAGAGATATGTCAACTTGAGCTTTGTTTTGCAAGTTTCATTTTATTATATGAAACAGGAAAATGAGCAGAATTAAAACGAAATTTTCATCGACTCTTAAAACAAAGTGCTCACTAAAATGTTATCAAAGTTTGTCGGGTGAAATAAATTATTATTTAGGTAACCTAAAGAATAACATAGAAAGTTACATGGAACAGATATAATTCAATAAAGGCATGCTGAAGATAAACAATAAAATAATTCATGTATGTTATTCATAACTTTCCCAGGCATAGAAAATATTTATTGGAATACTAAAATTTAGAAATAGTTTCGACTGAAGGGTGATGAATAATCTCCACTTCCATCTACCCCATTTTCATCCGTTCAATCTATTTTCAGATAATTCATTGCAACTGTTATCAACCAAAAAAAAATAATCAAAGAATAACGACAAATTAAAGAGTAGTCAGATTAATCAATAATTGCAGATTTTCGAACTTGTGTAAGGGTTTTATTAAACAAATCGTTCTTTAAAATTGAAGATGTTGATCAAAGCTGATGCACGTTCCCGACTTTTCTAAGTCGCTAATGGACCGATAACTTCAAACACACAAATTCTGTAGACTTTCAAACTACTATCGTACAAATTTCTCCAAGTTGTCACTTATTTTCACCTTTATTTCGAACTTATTCGTTTGTCGTTTGTCGTCATTATCAAAGTATTTTTTGATCATACACTTTGTTGGCCTGTAACAAAACTTATCAGTGAACTAAAATTGAAATAATTGAAATTTTATCTATGAGCCATACTCTCGCTTACAGTCATTACAAAATTTGTGTACTGCATACTGAAATCTTCTTATGACAAGATATCACCAAACAAATAAAGAATAGGCTTATCTTACGATCTTTTGTGATAAAAATACAAACGTTTGTAGAATTCGTTTTTAATGAATCGTAAAAATAACAATTATACGGCATATTTATTACTGTTTCATTGTATAGCTACAAGAATATTTCTATAACAATAATGAATGCTTTCTCTATACATGATTAATTGACGATTGAGCTAAATTATATGTTAGCGGTAAAAATAAAAGCTACTATTTATTTGTATTTTCGTTGATTTTCCATCATAGATAAACTATAATCTATTCAATCATGTTTCCACATGTTGACTTAGTAAGGGGGATATTTACATTATGTAATTAATATTTATTCTACCCCATTTGAGATTATTTCAAACGTTTCAAATTAATATAATTATCAACAGATACAATTCAACAGTTAATTTCTAGTAAACTGAGCACAGTTGCTTTAATTTCATCAAAATAAAACAACTATTAGAACGATTCACTGCAGAAAATCCAAGCAATTCTAGATGTAAACCGAAAGACTATTAAAGACGAAAAAAACAAATGATCCACACACACACACACACACACACACACAACGAGAAAGAAATGTAAATGCAAGCTTAATCAAGCGTTTGCTTTAATGAAGGCGACAAATCGCTTCTACAGTTGTTATTATTCGTTTGATTTCTCTCTGTAGACATTGTACCCAATTAACAACGAATGCATCATTTCAATATTAACATCGTTTTTCCTTTGTTTTCTCAACACAAATTGATTAGACTTTTATATAAATTCGAATGAATTGATAAATTATACCTTTTACTAAACAAACACTAGGGGGTTGTAGTATTTAGAAATGGAAATTTTGGTAGATATGTTGATGGTTCCCAGTATGGTGTCGTACGAAAACACCCATCATCCTGACCACTTTTCATAAAATATTCTTTTCTCTATAAATGACACCCTCTCTAGTTTTTCTATACTATATTATACCACAGTGAATAGATAGATGTTACCCAGGAACAATCAAAACTGAATAATTTTACGCCAGTCATGTTGTTTTGAGAAAGAAAAATGTATTA
>JAZBGY010001057.1:0-22881 GCA_037414755.1 Lydus trimaculatus | reverse complement strand
TATTAGCAAATTCACCAGAACGTTTACCAACAACAACAACAACACAACAACAACAAATTAATGATATTAAAGAGAAATTATTAGAAAAAGAGAAAGAACGTAAATTAAAAGAATTACAAACAATTCGAAATCGTAATAATCATAATAATTTATATAAAACATATGAACAACGTGAAAAATTACAAACAAATTTAAATCGTATGATACAAGAGATGGATGAACCGCAAATTGTTAAATTAGGTGATGCTAGTATTGCATCACCATTTACAAGCAAATTATCGTCAATTTTATGCAGTAATGTTTTTTTATTTTTTTGTTTCGTTTGAAATAAGCAAATTTTAATTAATATTTATTGTTTTTTCTAGTTTGTCATATAATAAAACAAGGTCGATGTACATTAGTAACAACATTACAAATGTTTAAAATTTTAGCATTAAATGCTTTAATTTTAGCATATACACAATCTGTTTTATATTTAGATGGTATTAAATTGAGAGATATGCAAGCTACTTTACAAGGCTTATTATTAGCAGCATGTTTCTTATTTATTTCAAGATCGAAGGTAATTCACAATTGGCAATTTTTAATCATTAATAGGCCCCATACACCTGCGAACAAATTGCACAAACTGATGTTGCACAACAGATTGTTCTACAAACAAAGTCACCCATACACTATACGCAATTTTATGCAAACTCCAGTTGCTTTTGTCGTGTACCAACCGACACATGCAGTACTTGCGCAACGCCACTCGTTGTGCAATTAATTTCAAACAATTTTGAATTTCTGCAACTAGAGATCACGGTGATATTAATGTGCTGTGATGGGAATATCGCTTCCCCTGACGAATTTTTGATAATTGCCAATAGTATTGAAATCTTAAATATGGGCAGGGCAGAAAAACAATCAGTGGCGTCAATAAAATTTTAAAAATTTATATACAAATAAATACAAAATTAAAACAAGTTGAATACTATTGGCAATTATGCAAACCGTAGTCGTCTCAAGGGTAGGTCCGAAAACGAGCGATTTCCCCTCTCAGCCCGAAAAGTGCGGCATTACTCTAGTTGCGTAGCACGACAAACAACACCACCATACACTATTCAATTGTTTACACAACAACCTCTATTGCGCAATTTCTTCGCAAGTGTATAGGGCCTATTAAACTATATGTATAGTAAAACAAGGCCCTCTTTAACCCTGTAAGCTAACAGGGCTAAGTCCAGGAGCCGCATTAGTCTAAGGCTAAATTAAATACAGAATGCCAAAGTATTATTTAATAGATGCTTAATCCAATGTGATTAGCACCCTAAATTGTCCTTAGTTCAGGGTGCTCATATTTGTTAAGTTGGTCCTAACAATAAGTAAAATTCGTTTAATATAATCAAACTGCCGTTTAATAAATATTCCACGGTTATAACGAAGTACTTTTACAAATATATATGTATATAGCTATCACAGTCCGATCTGTAGATCCACATTCGCTTCAATTCTTAGTTGTCGGCCTACCATTATTGGAGTGTGAATGAAGTGTCTGACTATATGTAAAATTTGTAGGATGCTGTAGCACTATCAGACCAGCTTAGAGCGGTCACCTGCATCCTACAAATGTTACACTTTTTAACACTACGAGAAAGCACAAAGAGAATTGTTTGGAATAGCTAGTTGGATGAATCCTTTCTAGGAGCGTGAGTATAGTTGTATGCATCCGATTGTAGTCCTACAACTTAATCCTACATATTGGACTGTGAATGTTTAGCTGTGTAAACGAAATTCTTGAGGTGAATCCAAATTTCTTCAATTTCACACTTATAACATGTGACGGTTATAACGAAACAAAGTTTGAAGTTTTCGGAATTCGCTATAACCGAAATTTTGCTGCCATATTTCTTAAAAAAAAACATCATTTAACGCTGTCGTTTCGTTATTTGTGAACGAAAATAGAAAAGTATGATAATAATTGAAAGTACAAATATTGCACGGTGTAAACCAGACTTTCATTTGATAGAAAAAGTACACTATAGTACTATAGTACTATAGAACGAAAAAAGAGAATTATCTAAATACCGGTAGAAAAGCGGTTGAATCTATGTAAAATAAGCGAAATTTCTTAACAAAAAACGTTAAATAATGGGAAAAAATAGCTTTCAACTTTCATATTTCCATGAAAAACAGTAGAAAACGTCCTTACTGTATAGGAAAGAAAGTATTAAAGGTATGCTGCTGATTTTGCGGATTTGTTCGGTTTTCTTTCAAATGAGCATTGATGCTGCTGTAGGCACAATCTTATTTTAATCTAAAGTGTGATTAACAAAGTCATTGCCCTTTAGTTATCTAGAAATGGGATTGCTATTTTAATTACGATAACTTCTCAACTTTTTCGATTTTTTTACAAAATTACAAGCCGTTTTTCTCATCTACCAAAGGCTACAAGTACATTTTTACTATCAATTCGTTATTCGTTTACAAATAACAGAACTGCAGTGTTAAATGAAACACACTGTATATTAGATGTGCTAGATAGTAGAGCTTGTGTTGGTAAATTCAACTTAATTATATGATTTTAGCCATTGAAGACTTTATCAAAACAACGACCATTACCAAATATTTTCAATTTGTACACAATAGCAACAGTTTTATTACAATTTGCTGTACATTTCTTATGTTTAATTTATTTGGTACAAGAAGCAAAATTACGTACACCAGAGTAATTATTTTGATATTAATTAAAATAACAATAATTTATTAATAAAAACATTGTTATATTCTAGGGAAGAACGTGTAAATGCAACTAAAATTGAATTAACTGAAGAAGAAGAAGATGAATTATTCCAACCGAATATTATTAATAGTACTGTTTATATAATATCGATGGCATTACAAATTGCAACATTTGCAATCAATTATCGAGTAATTTCTAGTTTTAAATAACATTATATCTTGATAATCAATATTTTTTTTTTTTAAAGGGTAATCCATATATGGAGAGTTTATGGCAGAATAAAGCTTTATTGTATAGTATTTTGGGTTCAGGTGGTTGTGTATTAGCATTAACATTAGGTATTGTACCTGAACTAGCTAGTCAATTTGAAATTATCGATTTTCCATCAGATGTAAGTAAAATCGATTAACTTGTTAAACATTTATCAAATTGAAAAAATTTCAGTTTCGAATTATTCTACTGCAAGTATTATTTGCTGATTTCTTCTTCTCATATTTGGTCGATAGAATATGTTTATGGTTGTGTGGTGAAGGTAAAATGAAAATATCATAAAAAAAAACAAATGAATTAGGAAAACAATGATTAATTATCATTCCATTACTGTTTTTTTTTTTTTTTTAATTCAAATAATAGTGGATTAGAGATGAACAAATTCGAAATATTTTTGTAGGGGATCACTTTCTAGTCCACCAATATATTTATAAATGTTATATTGAAGGGAATAAACGCCATAAAATAAAATAATAGGAGAAATCATGTATTAATTAGAACAAATTAAAATAATACAAAAAAGATAAATTGATTAACTTATATACCTATATATATATATATTATTTTATATTATATGCTTCAATAATAAATACATCACATACAAATATACAATCATCACTAATAATAATGTCGCAACAATTTCTTATAATTCAACTGCATGAAGCAAATTATTGTGAATTGTTTTTCGTTTTTTTTTGCTTACTAATTTCTTTAAACAAACCGGAAAAAGCCCTATAATAATGAATTCTTTCAAATATTCTTAATATAAAAATAAAAATTATTACTATTTTCAAATTTCCTGGATTAATATCAAAGAATTGATAGGGAGAAACTACAAGAGCGGAATTTGTGATGAATCTCTCCATCAATATTTAACTAAAAATTACGGGATTTGCCCATAACGATTCTCTTTCTTTTCTATATCAAAAATGCAACACTTTTCGTGTTTACAAAAGAAAATTTAAACATTTAGATAACAATTTGGATAAAAATCATCCGTTTTATGTTGAGAATCGGTGCTAATTACTAATGAATTTTCAGTGGTTTCCGTGGAAATTAAAGTGCTTTATTCTAATAATAATAAATCAATAGAATAGAATAGAATTTTTCAGTGGCCCTTCACTTTCTTTAAAATTAAGATCTTTACTGTATATTTAATTAATAATAATATAATTAAAACAGAATCAGGATTCTGGGATGGTTCTTTATAATTTAAAAAATAATAATAAGAGAAACTAGCACGCGCAATTATCTTTGTTTGGTTGTTGATCATTCGATAAATTATTACGACCAGGTTGTGATGGTTTATGTTGTACACCAGATTCAGCTGCATTTAGATCTAATCGACCATCTTGGATACTTTGATAGATTTTCTTTGCAGTTTCCAGGAATGCTTCTTCTACATTATCACCGCTATAACAAAAATTATTTCGATTTTATTGACACGAATCGATTATACTTAAAATAAATATTACGTTTTAGCACTAGCTTCAACAAACATTAAGCCATTTTCTTCAGCAAATTTACTAGCTTCCTCATATGTAACATCACGTTGTCCTTCTAAATCACATTTATTACCAATTAAAAATATAACAGTACTTGGATTTGTTAAATTTCTTGTATCTGTTAACCAACTACTTAAATGATTATATGTTGAACGGCGTGTTATATCATAAACCATTAATGCACCAGCTGCACCACGATAATATGAACGTGTTACAGCACGGAAACGTTCTTGTCCAGCTGTATCCCATATTTGTAATTTGATTTTCTGTCCAGATACCTCAATAATACGTGTACCAAATTCTACACCTATTGTATGTGGACAATCTGCCATAACTATAAACAAACAAACAACAATTAATAAATAAATAAATAAACAAAATGACCTTCGATATTATGTCAGCAATTAATCATCACAAAAAAAAATGATATTTCCATGATTGATCTATTTTTTTGTGTATACACAAACCTTGTCTAATCGCGCTATTGTTTATAATCGAATCAATTTCACTCTTTGTTGTTAACGTTTTTTTTTTTTGTGGTGAAACACTTACATTTCTTTTCGGTGAATTGATGGAGAAGACAGGATTTCCCAACACCCATATCACCAATAATGATATATTTAAAAATATACGAATAATTGTAAGGACCAGCTGACATGTTTGCTACAATAAAACACAACAAATACTAATATAAATAATAGAAAAACAATAACAAATAATTGTAGAACATTGACAATTATCAATACACAATTTACTTGGAAACAGTATGTTGTCATTAATTAGTATTGAAATGTTTATTAAAAGAAAACAATTACCTATCCTTTATGATATTCGAAAATTATATAAATATCTTGATAATTTCCTTGGAAATGATAAAAGAAAATTTTTTTTCCCCTTTTTTGTTGGAAAAACAACACTGACCCGTCACGATGTCAAAATTATGAAAACGAAACAGCCATCTTTAAAATGGGCCGGACTTATCTACTCTAATATCAAATTACATTCTGATAACGGTAAACAGCATTAAAATAATGCATACAAATAGAATTTATTTATTTATAAAAAAATCGAATTAATTTTTATTATATTTTATCAAAAAAACATTATATGATTCATTCGAATTTTTTAGTAATTGTTACAACAGGAAGTGGAAAGTGTTTGACAGCTGTCAGTGATGTTTTTGAAAAAATGCGCGCATTATTCACTCTAAGCAATCTGATATAAACATAAATTAATAATAAACGGAATAATTAAGTTTTGGTTTTTTGTATCTAATTTGTAGTAATTAGTTAGTGGTTATAACCAAAATAACATTTTAAAGACAAATCATTATTATTTTCATTCATAAAACTATTTTTTTTTAGAAGTAAACAACTCCCCTTATGTTTATTCAAAACAATGTGTTTTCAATAAACTTTCATTTAATTGCAAAAGGTCTGTAGATTATTGTTCAATTTCTTATCTTATTTTCTTATCTTTTTTAGTTTTATCAGTGTTTTGTTGGTTGAATAACAAATTACATAGCATATTATAGGGACTTGCGGTAGGCTTGTTGCAAGAGAGGCTTGTAACAAACCCAAAACACTAAATCAACAGATATCGAGTAGATGGGCTAAGGCCTTTTCTACGGTTCTCGATTAGCAAACTTCCGGTACGAGAATTGTAGAGAAAAATACCTTTTGTTTTCATCCAAAGGAAAGTTCTTATGTGATATGTGGAGGTCATCAAGCAGTATCAGAGTAAGATAAAGACTTTTCGTCTTTTCTTTATTATGACTTTCTCCCCTTCTACTTTTTCGGTTTTCAGTTAGATTTTCTCAAAAGCGTTATTCTTTTCATTTTTAGTTCTAATTTGTATATTTTACAATTTGACCCACCTCCTTCACTTCCCCTAAGGCCGACACTGATCCAGTTTCAAAAGCTAGGTATACGAAACGGATCCCTATCAACAGAGTCTTTGAAATTTGTGGTTAATAGGTGGGTAATCGTCATTCCATTTCTCTACCTGTAACCCAAGGCTTTTCTCTGTGGTAAAGGTTCTCAAATCAACACTGACAGTATAGAATTTATTTGCTTTGCGTCTGCTTAAGCGAAAAACGCTTGGTCAACCATACCTATTCATCTGCGTCTGCATATCGTTGTTCTGTTAGTAAAAAAGACAATGAAACGAACACTTTTAGATATAACATACATTTATTAGGTACCTGATAATATTTGTTACAATCATCAGTTTAAATTAGACAAATTTTTATCAAAATAAAAAATAAATATAGATACAATCATCATTTTGTTTTATACAAATTAAATTAGCCTAAAAATGATGGTAAAAAAGGTAAATTTTAAAGAGAAATTAAAAAAAAAAACACAAATTATTGTCGTTTGTTGTAAAAGAATCAAAATCAAAAGATGGTAGAGGTGGAGGAAGAGAAAACTGTTTTTTTTTTGTTTTATTTTTACAATCGTATACCACGATTTGTTGCAGCAACATAATTCAATAATTCTTCAGAATCTTCACAAACAACAGGTTTCTCATGATAGCATGCAACATCATGCCATGCAATACCATCATTATAAACATTATTCAATATTGATAAACATGATTCAGTTGTACCATTTATATCAAATTCAGCATTATCTGGTTGACGTTGTTTTTTATGTCCAGTTGATGACCATGGATTATAGCCCCATCCAAATGGTATTTGTGTTGTTGGTGATAATTTTTCACGATTTGCTGACCAAAACCAACCATAAATATTTTTCGGTTCTAAATCTGGACGATTTTCACAACCTTTAAAGTCACATAAACGACCCGATGTCCATATATAAGGTACATCATCTATATCAATCAATCAAACAATCAATCAATTAAAATTATTAAAATGATTAATTTGCTTACTTTGTTGGATCAGTCTAAAGATCATATTGTTCTCATCTTGTGTTTCTAATGATACTAAATCCATACAATATTCCCGACATATATTCCTACCATCTAACCAATCGAATTTTCTATCAGCTAAAGCTGGTACATGACCAGTAAAGAAATAATTGTGGCCTTTATAGAAGAATTGTTTCGGTCCTGGAAATACAACAAATAAACAAATTAACATGCGCCATTGACCGCTAATAAAACAACAAATGATGTCATAAATATTTGAATATTGAAAGAATAATGAAAAGAAGGTAAAAAAGACACTAATTATACTAATTATATCTAATTGTAAGTAAATTTAAGATTATATCTATATTTATAGTTTTAATTAATATAATTAGTGATCGGATATTATGCATGTTTTCTCAATAATCGATTGTTGCACATTTTAATCGGACATTCGGTAGATAATTGAAAACATTTAAATATCGTCATTCTAATAGAAATATCAAATAGATACAAAACGATAATAAAAAGATGATCCTTTATTTAACAAATAATAATATTATTATAAATAATAATAATAATAATGACCATGAAATGATTACATAACGATGCGGAAAAATCGATTAAACCAGTTCTTTTCTCTTCTTTTTTCTTTTTCTCAACTTGTTGACATTTTACTTAAGACATAATTTTTATCAAAAAACAAAAACCACTTGATTTGTTACAAATTCAAATGAAATTCACCAAAAAGTGAATGTTATTTTTTTAATGTTGTTTTATTGTTTTGATAAAAGAGGAGTTTTCTTTTTATTAATTATAATCTTTCTTTTTTTTATGAGAAAGATTGTAGATAACTATATTGTGTTGCTTCTTTAATTAACACTTTCATTATTACAAATTGAGGAAAAGGATAAAAGCGGCAATTATTTTTAATTTCGTTAATTTAATATTGAATGAAAATTGCATAGAAAGCTTGAATAATAAGGAAAATTGCGTTAAAAATTATAAAGGAAAGTTTTGATTTTGTTGAAAAATTATAAGAGACTTTAATAGTGCGTTAAAACAGAAACCTACAGACAGGGCCGGTCCGAACTATATCTACACCTCAATTACATTATAAGCTGCCAACTTTAGTCGATGCTACTATCAAATTCGCTCATGCGTAACGAAATACTTCTGTGGCTAGACGCTGGAGAAGACTTTAGTTGCTAGCGAGCAAATTCGCTGCATAGGATATTGAGCGTTTTCCGTCAAATCACCGGATTCTTAGTCGCAACACCAAAGCGAGATCTGGAGTTTTTTCCCCCATTTAGAATGTACATATAAGCTCCATGGACTAGCTATTTGTAATGGAGGATATAGGAGCACTATAGGCGTATAGCTGCTTCTAACAGAATTCTAAGAAAATCGTAATAAAAATGTGTTTGATGCATTGAAACTTTTAGTACTGCTTAAATAGAATTTGCCCGATTAAGCAGAGATTGAGGCACAGTCTATTTTCCGTTACTAGATCAAAACTTAAGATCGACCTTGACTTTAAAGTAGCTTGATATTGCTTGGACATAAGACTCATTCTATTATTTCCTGCACTTGAAATCTCCTTTACTATATAACAGTATTATGTCTTAATTAAGTGGCAACTAAGCTGCAATAATGGACGTAGAATTGTTGAAGATATATTTGTTTCCATTTCTGATATCTTGCCTCAATAAAACGGTCAACTGTTTAATCATTATTATAGAGATTAAAAAAGTTATAATTTTCGCCAAATTAAGAAAAAGTTTAGCAAAGCTTCATTTTATTTAAAGACAACTTTAATATTGTGTCTGACCGCGGGACAAACCAGTCGTTCGACAGCCCGTTTTTAATGTTTCTTTTAAATTTATGTTGGCGCCCCATAAGAAACGCCATTCGGGGGCAAGTCAGGTCACATTACGTCATATAACAGAATTTTTAATTTAGGAATAAAAAAAAAAACTGGTTGCTAACAATTTGAGAACTATCAGATAATTGGAGACTACGCTATAACAGAATTTGCAAGAAAAGTTGATAATTCGGAAAAAATACAAATTTATGTAAATTCATTGAAGACTTCAACGGTGCGTTACAACGGAAACCTTCAAAAGGAGCTCATTGCAATTTTCTGTTTAAAATTCACACAATAACAACAACAACAACAACAACAAATGTGTGTATTATGTAATCATCGTATAAACTATGTAGCCAATTTATTGTTAGTTACATCAACCTAATGAATAATTTCTTTAAATAACAGTGTGTGTAGAGTCTATTCTTCAATATACTTATACTTTAGTATTATTCTAATTATTTATTTGTTTAATTCTTATTGATAAATACCAACAATCATTATTTAACAAAACAATTATGTAACGATTAAATAAAAATTGATTTTTCGAGTAGATATTGACATTGATTAGATTTTGTCATTTATAAAATATGTCGAAATAACAACAATACACGTATTTTCAATTATCCATTGATCATATTGATGTGTACATTTGTGTGTGACCTCTTTGTGTTTTCTATTTTTTTTTTATAATTTACGAAATCATACTTTTATACAACAAATAATTGTATGAGAATTGTTTTTAATAATAATAATAATAATAATTACTTACTGTTGGCGCATTTTTGTGGATTTGGCAGCGATAGGAAACGTCCTGGACGATCTGAAACTGGTCGTACTTGATTGATTGCTGGTGTAGCAACAGCAGCAGCGCATGCTGCTAATATTAAAAAAGCTAATTTCATCTGTAATTAATAATTAAAAATTTAGGGCACATTTTTTTGGGTGTGATATTAGATTTTGATATTACATCATGTATGTGTGATAAAAGAGTCGTTTAAACTTGTTAATAGTGAAAGTTTATTATCTTTTTTGTTCATTTATTAAAACAACTTTAAACAAATTTAAATTAGACTTTGATAGTTTTTTTAATAAAAAATAAAGAGATATTTAACACAATTCCCTTATATCACACTAAATACGACGTAACAATTCAACAGAAGTTCAGTGGGTCAAAAGAAAAGGTCGCCCACGGTATTATTATCTGATGAGTGAGTTGCATTTTAAAAAAGATTTCTCCTTCAATAAATATGCAGAAACAACAAAAATTAAAAAAAACAGGAAAAAATTAATAAAAGTTGATTGATAAGTCAATAGAAGATTCTTTTATTTATAAAATGCATTTCAATGTGCTTAATTTCGATTTGGCAATAGAAGCAAATTGAATAAATTTGAATGAATTATTTCTGATAATGTGGGAAAGCTGTAGAATAGAAAAAATATTCAACCTGTATCACGTATACTTAAACATTTACAAATGTAACAAAAAACCTAACATTTCTTGAATTTATAAATAGCATAATTTGTAAAGAGGTTTCTCCGTTAATTTAAGCTATTGTCCTCTTTATTTGACACGAAAAAAAAATGCGAAATAATGACTTTTTAAACGTTTTAGAAACAATACAGTGATGTCAATTTTACTCGCTAAAGAAGCACTCGATTTTAATTTCTCTACTTGAAAAAATGATTGTTAACTAACTAATTGCAAAAAGTTTTTGAGGACGTTTTGTTGAAACATGCAGACGATGCGCGGATTACACCAAGGAAAATTGCAAAATCCATCAATTTTTCAAGATTCAACATCAAAATTGAGCAATAAAATTCGAATTACCAACATAAATCACTCTTTATGTTTGATTATTGTCTTTAGAAAAATCGTGAATAACTCACCGATAATAATCCAAGAATAATTTCGATTAAAATTGAAAATTAAATAAAAATATTGAAGAAGGGCAAACACTTTCACACCAAATTAATTTTTATTTTAATCGGACAAAAATGAATAAACACTTTATCTTCGTTATTAAACTGTTCTTACCTTGTCTTTTTATGTATTTGCTACTAACAACTATCTACTAAATCTGTTAACGAAATAGTGAGAGTCTCATTTATAAATGGTTTGGATATAAATGATGTTTAAGGTGATGGTGTGTTTGGTGGGATTTTAATTCTTTCATGATGATACGTATCTGTTATCCGCGTACCACACTTCTTTTTCTTTTTTGTAGTCTTTTTTTGTTATTGCTATTTCAATACTAGTGAATTATGATTCGTATTACAAATAGTTTGGAATGTTTGTACTTGATTCAATGATTTATTATAAAACATGTAATAAACCTCTAAACTACACTCTATAATCTCTAATATTTATGATTGAAGTCGAAAAATTCTATTTCGCTCGTTAAACTGTATGTTGATTTGTTGTTTTCTTTAGTCTATGTTGTAATAGTTGTTTTGTGTTAGAAACCTTGACGTTTCATCGAGAAAAAATGAAGTTTCTATTACATATAAGCTTAGAATGGGCCTAGATTCAATCAAAACTTGTCCAACTTCTTTCTTTTTGGATTGCCCAGTTTTAATCCATATACCAACACAAAAAATTGTCATTAATACGAATTTAAAGCCAATGATTACCGAAAACGTAATCTACCATCATGCTCCCAAGACAGGTGAACGAATCGATGATAAATAGTCTAGATAACATTTTCTTTGGAAATAATTCTTTCACATTTATAATCAAAATCCAAGAAATAGAGTTAACGAATCAAATGCTTTTTGTAAGATTTTTTTCTGTTAATTCTAGAAATGTCAACCGTCTATTATTGTGAACGAGGACGATTAAACTGTTGACCAACTTCTAATCGATAATATAACAATGTGTTGCATCTATTATTTTGCTTGTTTTTTCCCTTCTATTTAAATTTTGCATATTTTCACCATTTCTTTCATCATATAATAAATCACTATTGATGAAATTTAAACAACAAAATTCTACATAATATTTGAAATTTATTTCTTTATTTTTCGAAAATTTCTAGACTATAGTAGACGAATTTATGTAAATATTTATCAAGGATGAAATTAAAATATGAAATAAACAATATGATCTTTATATAAAATACAACATTTTAATATTACAGTTGCAGTGGCGTAGTCAATTCCACCCGGCTGCTTTATATCGCCTCAATCGGTGCTTTATCAGCAGCAGAGCCCCGAACACAGGGTTTTGTTCAAAAAAGAAGTATTAGAATAGTGTATAACCTATCCAGTAGTCCACTATTAGGGCGAATACTGTATTTGAGTTTTGACACAAGTTTCTATAGCTCACAATTGGGCCCTTCAAGTTTATGTGCAAGTGACGGATACCCTAGTTCCGGATCTGGTCAGGAGTAGGGTTTACTTTAATTTAAAGTACTAAATAGAGGAGATAGTTCCGCCGACAAAGCCATAAAACCGAGATGTTTTAATGTTTACAAATACAGTCTGGTCCCCTTTCGCTGTTCGGCCTCATATATGAGGCTGCGCCACTGTTATTATTGTCCTCTTTATAAAAAATATTTGTTATTTATATAATTATTGTTAAATATGAATTCCGTGTCTTCTGTTTTTGTGCAATTTTATTTTTAAATTCATATTAATTTCTTTCTGGTTGCTTAATTCAATTTTTTGATTCTTCTGTCAAGCAGTATATTTATTGGAGCCTGTATTAACAAAAGAAGAAGAAGAAAAATATCGTTCTGCACGATCTCATTGCAATATTGTGAAATTTTAAATACTTCCCGTCCTCAATTTTCTAATACGAATAGAATCATAAAAAAAAAAAATGTTAGGAGAGACAGGTATATACCATTCATTCAACTTTAATTTGAAAAAATTGAAATCTTTTAAACAATAATAATAATAATAATTGTAATCATAATAGAATCATCCACAAATTTATTTTAATTACACCACCAACACACAATAGGCAATTATATCCTTGACTTCAATTAAAATAATGCAAGTGAATCTAATTATTTTTAATGTAAAACAAACAAAAAAATAAATAAAAATAAATTAAACAGACAAATAGGTAACAGATAATTAAACTTGACCGTAATTTCAGTATACAGATTTATATAAATTTATTTCATGAGAATGATGATTAGATAATTTAACTATAATTTTCGATATTTATTTTAAAAAATAAATAAATAAAAGACAACAAAAGTGTAATTATTTTTCATTAATTATTGTCAGTATATACCTCTACATTTATGATTTTTTTTTAAATGGTGTCAGTGCACACATAATTTTATTAACGAATCGTGATTTTAATGGCCTTTTTAAACAGATTGATTTATGTTTTAAATTTTAGAAGGAATCACTATCAACACTTAGGTAGTTAAGTGATTTTATCTGTAAGTTAGAATATAGAAACTTGAAAGCTTCCACTATTTCGTAAATTTTGCTATGTTTAATTGCAAGTTACCAGAGGCGTAACAATAGATCATCCGTTAATCAAAAGCCTTGCAGTAGCAAACACCAAATCCTAGATTGTAATCCACTGTTATACAGTGGATTGAAGTTAACCCCAAGTTCAACACTTCTAATTAATGGAAACCGGGAGCAAAATTTCTTGGTGTCGTTTCGGATAAACGACTAAACTTCAACAACCACGAACAATGTGCAAAATAAGTTTATCTGTTAGCTGGCCGTCGTAGCAAATCAAAAACCATAGAAATCTATCATCAGACCCAGTTTCATCTAGTGCTGGTTGACTGGCGTGGAGTCACGTTTCAAACTCACGTTTCAACGCACCATCAAGTTTATGAGGAACTCCACACACAGGTATAAGTGCCTGATATGAAGAGGTATCTGCATTTGATTGCCATCAAGGTGTTCAACCATCTAAATCATTAGATTGACTATAACAAAGAAAGACCATAGCGTGTGAATATGCCACTCTTAAATCCAACAAAATATGGTAAAACCTTAAATCTGCCTATGTATTGATTCTAGCTCCACCACTGGCAATTTTTGTGCTAATGTCGATATAACATCATCGGAAAAAACTCGAATTTATTGTTGGATTTCAGCGAATTTATCAAAAATTCCTGTTACTCTCTTTCCACTTGTTAACTATTTCGTAAACAAAATCTATCAGTGCATCTTCTAATAATGCCGCTGTTGCCGTTGTTGATGATGATGATGATTGCGAAATTTGCTTCCCACAAGTGGGTCATTTATAGAATATTGCTGGATGGCCTTACATTAAGAAACGTGATCTCCCCTAAGTCATTATCGACAAATATATTAAATTGTCTTCTATCACAGCTTTCTTAAGTGTTAAAAACTCTAATTTTTAAGGTCGTAATTAACGTAAAATCAATTAAACGTAAGGTCATTCAAGGAATTAGATCTTCTAGCCTTTGACACAATCATCTGATAGAGAAAAAAACGAAGATAATCAAAAGTGAGGATGATCTGCGGCATTAGCTACCGTATACAACAGTGAAAGTCGGTTTTTTTCTTCAAGGTTATCACTTTATCATTTTCTTGTCGTCTGATGATGATGATAATAATGATTATGATGATAGCAATAAAAAATCATTAGAAGTAATACAAAAAAATTACATGTGGTATAAATTTAACAATTGATTGACCTCTAATTTGGTTTCATCACGTATTGTTTTAATTAAAGGTAGATTAATTAGCATAGTTCGAAATATACACGTGTCTTATTAAAATTATTCTATAATTTTCGTTGAATGTAATTAATTTTTCTCGTGTCAGGATCTTTTCAAAATTCTCACCTGTCGTATAAATTATTGGTGTTGTTTTTTTGTCTGTCCATCTTAAGGTATGTAGCATTGAAATCTTGTAAAAAAATCGTTATTTCTAGTTCCTATTCTTTTTTTTTGTTTAAACAAATTTTTATTTGTTTATAACCAACATAAATTTGACATTCTTCTTTTACTTACGCACTATACTGTAAAGGGCACAATACGAATTTTTAATTGATTTTTTTTTGTTTGTCTTATTGTCACATCTAACATTGAAAAATAAAGAAAACAACAACGCTACTGACATTTCCAACTAATATAAATATTAAAAGATACACATTGATGGTCAAAACTGTATCTTATTATCATTAATAAAATGAATTTATCAAAAATTCAATAAAATAAGGTGATAATTTATATTTTTAAACATCTCTTATTATGTATATGAGGTGAAAAAAAAACAACAAACATTAATTATAATTGATAAATCCGGCTTCAATATCATCGAATTATATATGTGATGTCATAATTCTAATAACAGTATTGTTATGAGTATTGGAATTTACAGTTAATAAATAAAATAAGGATTTTTTGTTTGAAACGTAAGTATATGTAAGTATATGCTTAGAGATGTACCTACGTTAATTTGTATTGATGTAATTAACAAGTGGACAACCTTGGTAGATGTCTATCTATCTAATTTCAACTGCTATGTATAGTATGATGTGTGGTCATGTGTGTACCCAGCAGCACACACACACGCCATTGACATCATCAATATATCAAAAAAAATAAGAACCGACCATTATCAATAATCAAATAGAAAAGATTAAGTAATTTATTGGTGGTAACTCAACAATAAAACAATACCAGGTGCAAATATACAATTAATAGTGACTGTTGTAGATGTACCTGTACAGGGATTATAGTCTGTACGATGACCTAAGAGATCCAGTAAAATAATAAAAATTAATTCACAATAGATACAGCAGCCACCATAAATAAATGTTTAAAATTTTTCATGATTACAAATAGACCAAATGTTTATTTAAAAATATACGGAAAGTTCGATCTTTCCCAGAACATTTTTGTTTGTTTATCTTCAATTTTTAATTTCCACTATTTCAAAGGTAAGTCGTGGCGGGATTGAAAGAGGATTCGCCGTTAAAAGGTAGGGTGTTAATTGATCCGTAGAAAACTACATTGACTAATTAGCAAACAAAAATGATTTATAATCATTTATTAAGTCAGTATTCTAGGGTCGCTTTTATCTACCTTTCACCCAAAACCAATACTCAAAACTATCTGCATTTGGAGAAGAGAAGACTGACGTTTTCGTGTATTTTTTCAGACATATCTGGACCGTGTATTATCATGACAAATTTTAAATATTTATTTATGCTGCTGCATCTATTGTGAACTAATTTTGATTATTTTACTGGATCTCTCAAGTCACTTAATATAGTATATTATTTTTTTTTAACATATTCATGGGGTTTATCCTTGATTTCTATATAGTAAGTCTGGTAACTTAGAATATTAAAATGATAAAATTAATTCACAATAGATTAAGCGATGAAGGACTTGATGAATATTGTGAAATATTGCCACTGTACCTACTAATTAAAAAAATTTGTCAAATCATGCTACTAAAAATCTGTAAAAAGATCGATCTTCCCCACAGCAGCAGATGACAATTTTTTTTAATAGTAAATCATTAATTTTATCACTTTAGTCAATCTCTTAAAGCACCAGTCACACAACACGTACACTATTTTATTTAATGATTACTTTGTTTACACCATAATCTAGTGTTGAAATGTAATTATTTCAAACAGTCTTATTGTTAGAAGCGTAATTAGATTTTTTTTTTTTAATAGTGGGATTCTAGTAGTGAAAGTAGAATTAGATACTTTACACTTCAGTTATTATAATTACGGATAATGTTATCTATCAACTATTGTTATTATAATTATCTGGTCCAAGGTAACTCTGCAATGTAGGTTTTTCTATAATGCGAACATTAGAAGAAATAACGATGTATAGTTCGATTTTTATCTGATAAATTTGCCTGCAGATGTTTCACTATGATCATGACAATGATGGTATTTAGAGACAGCTCTAAGGGTAGGTGGAATTCTTAGACGGCCCGACCGCTTATTTTATGTTTATCTCATTCTAACTTATGCGAAACCCCATAGAGTAGTTAGTTCTCGATTGAGATAAAACGACTTTATAAAGTAGTTTATAGAATAATTGTTTAGATCAGGGATTCCCAATATTTTCAAAGATACGGCTATATGGGAAATTCTGTAACACACAGTGCGTCAAGTAAAACAAACTTGTAAAGTAGTCATATTTGAGTTTTCTATTAGACATTATGTTACTCTTATCGTTAGTAACACAGACGACTGTTAGATTAGATTAGCTGATCTTTTTTTCTTAACCCTCCATTTATTGATATCCCAGGAAAGATATATTTTTAACAAACCTAACTATCTCTATGGGAGACCTCTTCGCCATTTCAGCAGGTAATAGAGCTATGCTGCCTATGTGGGTGAATCTACATTTCTCATTGTCTGTTTTGCCCAATTTTTTGAGATGGTATTTCACTGGGTAGTAGCCAGTTAAGAGCTACGTGTCTTAGTTCCCTCCTATTTAAGTCGAGCAGCTTTCTAGCATTCTTAAGCAAATAGACAATAAACTTCTGTGCCTGTCGTATACTTGGACAGTGTTTCCACTGGAGAATTTTCCTGCTTCATGACCACGCACAGATTTCCAGCCTCTGTGAGTCTTTGCTAGCCCACATCATGACGCTGACCTATGAGTGGAGCCATAGCACCTCTTCTTGCAAGGTCATCGACTATTACATTTCCAGCAAATCCCTGATTGCCTAGTAATGTAGGAGTAGTAAAAAATAGCTGCTGATTATCACTAAAAAGTGCACATCCCGAAATGATTATAATTAAAAACTCATATAGGTATTTGGCATTAGAAATGCCAACTTCAAATTGTATTTTAATGTTAACTTTGTTTACACTTTAGTCTAGTTTTAGACCTAGTACATAGTCGATGCAAGTTTTAATAGGACTATAAAATTGTAAAATCGAATGAAATATTACACCTACTGTTACTTAAATTAGGTAATAACTGTAGATCATAAAACAAAACATTTAATAGGTACCTTGGAGATTTTTTTTACAATTTCTTATTTCTCTTCCGACTATTGTTCTCTTCTTATTATTTAATTTAATTACCTATCCTTTAATGTTTGTTTCTTCTTGTTGATGATTCTTTAATAACAATTTCCTATATAAATATAAAACTTTCAACTTGAATAGTAAAACGAATGATTAAAATTTCGACAAGGTTAAACATTGTCATTGTATCTTCATCTTAATTGATTTTCCATTTGGAAAGCTCATTTTATTGAAACGGAAAATTTAAATTTTTAATTTTCTTATTTATTAATCGAAAATTTTGAAGGTGAAAGCAGGAATATTTTTGATCTGTGTGGGGGAAAAAAACAAAAATTCAATATCTCTGGCGCCTTAAAAATGATTCATATTCACCTAGAACTTTGAGATTTTCTTAATTGTCACTTAATTGATTACATAATAAATTAACATTCCATATGTAATAGTTAAACGAAAAATCGGTAGTAACTTTTATACACCTACTTTTTAACATAAATTATCAAAATTTAATTGATTAACATAAAATTGACGTAAATTACAAGAAAAACACAATAAATTTGAAAGAAAATTTGTATAATTTTCTTGGGACAAAAGCCTACTAATATCCTGGTACGTAAATTATAATCATCTTCCTGGTAATGATCTTCAATTTTTTTTTTCTATTAAATATCAATTCAAAGTAACAGGAACAAAAAATGGACGATCACAGTTCCTGGAACCGCCTTCATTTCTAATACATTCAATTGCATGATTAAATAATAATAAGTCTTTGTTTTAACATAAAACCATCTTTAAAATATGAATCAGTAAACGTTTATGTCAAGGTTGCCTTGATACGGTTCTGTCTATTCTCGATTCACCTTTTCCCATCATCATCATCATCATCATCATTTACTTTTGCTTTTGAAAAACTATCACTTTGGTTTAATATTAGAAGAATACCGCCACCTTGAACTGTAATGACTTAATATAGGTTGGTGATAGATGAGACGACCATGATCAAAAAAACAGCAATTTTTTCTCCACCTCTGTATGTAATTTGCAATGAATAAAATTGGAACATCTTTAACATTCTTGACCTAAATTAAATCATCTGAATACAGGGTGATTAATAAAATTATAAGTAAGTGTGTGTTGAATCATCATTATCTCTAATGATTAGTTTGTAATGTCAAAATAATATTAGAATTTTTCTTATTGTTATCTTGTGAAATAATTGGTAAACCTTAATATCATCAATACGTACGTGTTTGATTATTATTATGCAAGTATAGGATATACCTTTAAACATCACACCTAAGAATTTGATGATTATGAACTAATGATTATTGTAATAATACAATATGAGAGAATAATTGTTGATTAGAGGGCATTATTATCTTTGGTTGATTGCATCATTTTTTTTGGAAGAGCAAATTAATTTCAGAATAATCATAATTTTTCACAAGGGAATTCAACTAAATCTATAACAATACTCTTCCAGAGGTTGTTCATCTAAACAGAAATTTCTCAAACATTCTACAACAAAACACAAGAAACACAAAAATTGTTTATTGTTATGGGAAATTTTTTGAATCCACCTCTACAACACGAATAAGGATTTATTTATTTTTTTATTATTATTATTATTTGTTTATTTATGTTATTTTGTAATGGTTGAGTGAATTATAATGTAATTGAAGAGAATCAATCCATTATCTTATTAATGGTTTTCACATTTAAGAAATTACAAAAATATTACTATTTAATTACAAAAGAAAAACATTCTCTGTAATAACAAGATAAGATTAATAATTAATTGAATAACATTTCAAATCGTATTTGTATTTAATTGTGTGTGTTTGTTAATAACAAAACGTGTACATTAATGTTCATTATTATCATTATTATTATTATTATTAATAAATAAACAAATTGCATAGAAATAGTCAATTTGTCATCCATTTTAACTATAAAAAAGAGACTGTTATCCTTGATATATAAATATAATTATTTCTAACAAGGTGAAAGAGGATCTCTACACGTCTTTAGTGATTTAGAGGACTAGAGCAAGGATGATTAGATTCACACCTATTTTAAACTATTCACATTCCATAATTCCATGTTATTTTATCGCCTGACAACATACTATTTGTTAACATGCAATCCCCACTTGTTTAATTAAATATAGTAGATGATCCAGATAGTAATTGTTGGGCAAATACAGAATCAATATTAAAAATTATAAAATTGCTGCATATTATTGGGATATCAGGTAGTTTTAAAATTATGATAATTGTTATGCAACCAACAATACCCGTAATTTTGTAGTTGATATATTTGAACTACTGTAGGATATTTAGACATGGCTACTAATAGATGTCGTTAGTAATGCTTTAAATTTTCAAAATTTACGAGGGAAAATTTATTTTCGAATTTTCGTTAATAATTGCCCCTATTTTTAAATAAATAAATCGACAAATACGTAAAAATATCTACCAGCAATTTTGCATGTAGTTGGTGGTAATTTTTGGCAAATCTTCCATCAACAAACATAAATGAATGAAGTGTTAACATCGCAATTATTTCAAAATTACTTTAATTCTACAATTACACGAATTTTTCCCTAAATACTACCACAATTGAAATATTAATGATACTTAATTGCAAATAAAACAACAATAATAATAATAAAAATGGTTATATATATATAGTATGGTCACCATGAAAAATTTTAAACAAATAAAAATGTCAACATTACGGATTTATATAGAGGATAAGAGTGTGTAAAATTAACTTTTGGAACGAACGACTTTTGTTATATTAGACTAGTTGATAAATGGTGCTCATTTGCCGGCTCGACAATTTGTAGACATTTAGGAAAGCCACTTTTTTTCTATCATAAATCTCTCTTTTAATAGTATGGAATGTGTTATTTTGTAGGTAGATGTATGTGTGAGTTCTTAACACTACAGTAATTTTTACGTATTTTTCAAGCACCCTTCTAGTCTTTTTGTGTTTTGGAATATTTTTAAAATAGTCTCAAATTTGTAGCATAAAATTTTTCATAAATTCCAATTTATTTTTATTAAATTTTTTCAGAATAAGTAAATACATTTGCGTTTTGTTTTGTTGTTCAATATTTAAACATTGGCAAAACAATAAACAATCATCTTAAACATTTGTCTTTGTTTGTTTATGCTGTTGTTGTTGTTTTTAAATCAAATTAGTTGTGGCATTTAATGGCAATAAAAAATAGTGAGAAGAATTTAAAATAGATTTATAGTCGATATCAAAAAGAATCCAAACAAATGTCAGTCAAAAACAAACATTTAAATTTCCTTAACTATTGGCAATTATGTATAACACATGCTGAAAGTTATGCACAATTTGTAGGTATATACATACTTTCCGTATGTGCTATACAAATACTATTAATAATCATTCAAAATAGATGCATCAATGATAAATTCGTACTAATTAGTGTTTTAGAAATAACTCAAATCCATTATAAGTCCAAATTTATTTGTGTTATTGTAAGTAATAACAACAGTGTACTTTGTAGGAGTTAACAAATTGCACTTTTTTCGCTTAAATCTCTTAAATACCACCTACTAGATTTCCTTAAGATACACACATTAATAAATTTTCGTATTGTATTAACAGGTACAACATACATCGTTGTCGTGACCAATTTAGATTTTTGACAATATAAAACAGGTGCATTCTATAGCACTATTCACAACATCTACATTGTCTTTTACTACTAGATAGATAGAAACTTGTGTATCATCACACTGTCTTTTGATACAAATGAGTGGAAAAATAGAATGATTATTCATCCGGGCTTTATTTTTAAAATTACCAGATTATAAATAAATAAGAAAATAATAATAATATTGATTAACAAGTTTTATTTTTCTGTTTTTTTTTATTAATTCCATTGATTATGACATTAATAATAATTAGAAAATATTTATGAATGAATATTAACTTCATAAAGTTCACTTCAACATACAAAATCGATTAAAATAGTTGGCATCAACTAGATTAGAATCAGTGGCGTAACACTCAATTTGTCCTATAGTTGGGGGAACCTTGAGCTTTGAATTCTTCTTGCGTCAATGGACGTCTCTGTTGAAAGACGCATGATCCAACACGTACGTCAAGTGCTTGCAACTTAGCGCATACTCAGTAAAACCTTCCAGGCTCATTACAACAACAGATTGATAAACTCGGCAAGAAGTATGTTTATCAACTGTTATCATTATCCGGAAATGTATTACTTTTACAGCGTTTAAAAAATATATAAGGATTTAAGGAACTAGTGGCTTTTATTACACTAAACTGTATTTTCGGGAATAGCGGGTTTTAAGTAAGCTTTAGGTCCGTAACACTTGGAACCTACATCGATCGAAAGTGGACCACCCTTGGTCAACCCATTCGCTTAGGATGGCCAGATAGCCAAAGGAATGGGTATACTCATCCAGTAGCGTAGAATTTCTACGTACTTTTATTGTCAATAATAAGCAAATGCTCTCATAGATTCCGACATGGACGATAGGCGAACAGAGATAACGTACTTGCTGGCCCAGAATGAAATGAGAAGGCCCCATTTCAAGAATGCACATATGTGTCGCGTAAAAACAGTATAATGGCATTAAAGATGCTCCTGTTACGTGACGCCACTGATTGGAATCCC